>BCLH01000928.1:35808-58689 GCA_001602315.1 Zoysia pacifica | reverse complement strand
TTCGTCGTGCGATGTGATAGTTTAATGTTTGTAAATGAATGGAAGAAAATAGGACTTCGCTCACGCCCTGCCTGTATATTTTGCAGGAGGCTTGGAACAAGTTCACAGAGGAGCGCTAGTATGGAAACGAAACAGGTTCATTTTGGGGGCAGGATATTCGTTATATATGTAGCCATATTGCTAGTAGTTAGGATGGTGACTCGATATTGATGTAAATATGCAGCTCTAGTTTTAGATATCATTTCAGAAATAGCGCCAATTCCGCTGATTTACCTTGACTTGAAAATGTGCTGGGAGATCATTACCCAGCGCCTGCAAACAACCAGTCGTTAACTGCTGCCCTGGGATGAATGGAATGAATTTCAGTATCTGAAACCGTGATTGTAGCATCACGCGAAACTTAAAGGGGAGACTGGAGTTACGTAGAGCTCACAACGTTGGATGAAAAGTTTTGCTAAAATTTGTAGCATAGGATGGTAATCAAATTCAGCCCAGGCTGCCGAATATGCTGAGCTAGATTGCCGCCAAATGTGGGCCGGGAACAAGCAGCGCGCTCCGGAGAGCGATGGCGGGAGTCCGGGCTCGTGGACGGAGAACCCTCCATTGCCTGAGCCGGAGCCCCAGGCAAAGCAAGAGCGGGAACTAAGCACTGATTTTTTATTTTTTATTTTTTGCTAAACCAGAATAACTGAAAATAGGGGCTCGATGGGACGAGATGCTGGCAATAACTCTCGCTGCTTTGTCGGAAATTATTATTTACAACACGCACCAACGATCCCCAGGAGTTGCAGCAGCAGCTTATTACAACTACAGGTGATTACGGGAGAGTCGATCGGTCCCTCTGTGCTCGTCTTACTCGTCTGAAACTTCGATCACGCACCCCGAGCTCTCAACACGACGGCTTCACCTTGCAGGAACAGATCGCTCCCTCGCTCTAGATGACGGTTCCGTCCTTGATCGTCGCGTTCTTCAGAACCACCACGATCCCCGACCTGATGTAGTATCCTTCCTCTGGTCGGTCAGCTTCTTGGACACCCTGTCAGAGGTAGTGCAGATGGCATCAACCTTCAGATCAGAGTAGCGTTGCATCGATTCGTTTTTTTTATTTAAAAAAAAAGGAATGCTTACCTCACTGTTCGTGATGGAGACGTTCCTTCCGACCCTCGCGTTCATGTCGATGATGCAGTTGCTGCAATGCATTGACAAAGGGCAGAGTTACAGCACGTTAATCATGTCATATACTCCATGTTAATCAAGCTTCAGCAGTCTCTCACCTTATCTTTGTGTTCTCCCCTACACCGATTGGGACCTTGCCATCCGACATTAACCTCGCGATCTCATCTTCAGTTTCGTACATATCGGCACCCATCATCATAGTATTCTGCAAGCATTTTTTTTCCACAAAAACACAAGTTGTTCAGACAAAAGACGGCACCACCGCTGTTCATATGAATTTGGATATTGATGAACCAAACAACGTACCTTGAGCTCACATCCAGAGTCTAGGCGTGACCGAACACCGACAATGGAATGCTCGATGGTACATTCGCGCAAGAAACAGCCATGAGAGATGATTGAATCTATTATCTGCACACGTAAACAGGAAGCTCAAATAGGTGCAACGTATACTATGGTTTAAAGAAAATAGGCGTCAATTCAAGCCATTCATACCTTGGATTTGTCTGACTTCGTTGGAGGAAGATACCGCGGGGAAGTGAAGAAGGGAGTTTTCGGATCATAAAACTGGAACTTTGGAGGCTGCAATCATGAAGGGCATATGAGAGAACTAATGAAAATTGTACTCATCAAAGAGTCAGGATAGCACTTGGACATTTGAATATGTTTTTTTCAGCCCAAATGCTATTACAGTTTTCGTGCAGTGAAATTTGGAAACAAGAAAAAATATATCACCTGCTCACAGAGAGCCATGTTCGCATCAAAGAATGATCTGAGCGTTCCGATGTCCTCCCAGTAGTCAGTGAAGACATATGCCTGATATCAACAAAATCAGATGAATTGCACATTGCGCATTTGACTACCGCAACAGAAATTTAACATGAGAAAAGCAGTAAACTGGGGGATGATTTTGATCATAACGAGGATGAGAGAAAATCACATTGAAACAGCACTGAAATTTTACCTGCACATTGTGCTCATGTAAAGCTCTGGGCAGAATTTCGGAACCAAAGTCATGGAGCTCTGAATACCTTGACCTGAGCATGCTACTGTTAGAAACAGAATTACAGGAGAACTCTGTTACCATAAAAAAAAACAGTTCCTTACTTTAGAAGGTTTAAAAGAACATCTCTTTTAAAAACATAAACTCCCATTGATGCAATGTAGGGATATTTGGTTGTGTCGTCTATGGCAAAATTGAGAAAGCTTGTATCCACTTTCTGCAACAATCAATAGGTTCGAGCCTCAGTCAGTGCTATTTTTACAAGGTAAATGAAAGAATCTGTAGATATACAAGTCACTGAGATAAGGTGATAGCTAACCATTTTTTCCAAGTCAGCACCCTTTGGTTTCTCAGAGAACTGAATTACACGGCCTGAACTGTCGAACTTTACGAGTCCATAGTCAGATGCTCGGCTTTCAAAACAAAGAGAAGCAAATCAGTTTGAATGGCAATTCCTGATGAGAAGAAACATTAAGTACGAGTTAAATCTTCAATGATTATACCTCTCTCCAACAGGAGCACATGACAAAGTAATGTCTGCATTGTCATCAACATGTTTCTGCAAACCATGTATGCTGGAGGATTAGGTAGTTGAAATAAACAACGATCAGGAAAATAGAACAGTTTATATAACTAACATGAACAAGCTCCATGTAATCCATGCGATAGAGCTGATCTCCAGACAAGATTAAAATGTGCTCTATATTTTTATGTTTATAGTAATCCTGCATGCACATAGACATCATAGGATGCATTTCGTTAGCAGTCCAAACAAAAAAATATATATATGTGAAACAAGCATGACCAAAATATGATTGCTTACCTCAAGCACCCAGATGAATTTTCTGACGGCATCCGCCGTACCCTTAAACCAACCAGCAGCTTCTCCCGGCATTTGTGTTGCAGCCAAAACCTATTTGTTGGCAAATTACTCCAATTAATTTTTTGCTGAAGTCACTTGAAAAATTAACCAAACCACCAAGATCCCAGTAGTGCAAAGATAAAGTATTTATAAATCATGGCTAAATCAAGTCAAGAAATTGAGATGAATTACCTCAACAGATCCATCAGTGAAGTTGATTCCTCCACCAAGGTATGTGCGGTGAATGTGACGATTCAGAGAAGCAGAGTTGAATTGAGTCATGACGAATATCTTATTTATGCCACTGTTGAAACAGTTGCTCATGGGGATATCGATAAGTCTGTAACAACCTCCAATTGGAACCTACATCCAACAAAAAGAAAGAAACAAGAATTACACTAGTGATCTAAAAGATGGCTGAATTATATATGTGGACAGGCAGCCACCAATAGCACTGTTTGACATCATGTCGCTTAAAGTGGAGGGTGGCATCATAGGGGCTGGCTACACCGATCAATTGGGTCCTTGCACTAATTATTTTCGGCCTACCAACTGAATGTACCATACTAGATGCCTTAACCTAGCTTTATACAAATCTACTGCCATGTCCTGATAACAACTGGAAGTAAATAAATAAACAAAATGCTGGCAATACTAATGAATGTTTCTTAGTAATAACATTGACGAATCTTCTGTTCATTTCTGCAGTGAGGTATACTCCATTTGAGCTAAACAAAGCAAGGAAGTTTAAAATTATAGCAACTGGTTGTCGAATGCATCATCTTACAGCAGGAGTGGCCCTTGTGCTTGTTAGAGGAAAGAGCTGCGTCCCAGTGCCACCGCCTAATATGACAGCAGCGACTTCGTTTGGATCAGCGTAGTTCCTTCGGAAGGGCGTCCGGACAACCTGCAATTTTTCACATCCAGTGTTTGAGAGCCAGCTACTTGTAGCACCAAGAATACACAAAAAAAAAAAAAGACAGCATGGATGAAGCACGGCTTGACTGTTCGATGGGATGAAACTTACAAGAGTGTCTGGGCCAGCATCTGAAGTGAGCACGCATTGGGCGTTGTTTGCAGTACCCCTAGCACCGAAACACATCCTTCTCAATGACCTGTCATGCTTGAGGCTGCTGGAGTCCCCAATCCTCACCCTGTCGCTCCCCGAGCCCTCACCACTTCTCCTCGCCGGGCTCATACACGCTTTTCCCTCCAGGGGGAACACGGTGCTGAACTGCATAGCTGAAACACTCCTGCAAGACCAGAACCAAGCAATCCTGGAAATTTATTCACTGCGTACCAGATCAGACATAGGACCAGTGCAAACTAGAGCAACTGAATTTTCGTTTTTAGACAGCTTCGTGGATGCAATGATAAAAGTACAGCATGGATGATAAAAGGCTCTAATCGCGTAGCGTGGTGTGTGGTAATAAGGGGATCGGCACAATGATCACGGATTAAAGAAGTGGAAAGGGGCCCTAGATAGATACAGCACGAAGATTTCGAAAGCGAATGGCGAAAGTACGCATAAACTGAGGAAGTGTAGAAAAGACTTTCAGCTTCTTTCCGGTGTCAACCACGTGGATCAGAACGTGTGACGGCCCGTTGGGATCTAGTGCTCTTCTTCTCCCCTGATAAAGAAAGTGGAGTAACTACTGCTCTTCTCATAAAACAAGCAAAGTGGAACAACAGAACTTGGAGGATGGTAATGGCACTCCGGCTCGTAATAAATAAATCAAATAACTCCACGGTTGAGTGATGAAAATAACAAGAAAAAAACACAAATTGCACGCGGCCGTAGCTCGAAATAGGAACTTGGATTCCTGTTGTTCTCAAACTGGAGTACTGTACAATAGTTCCACATCAAAAATAGGGTGAGATCGCAGAAGCAAATGGAAACGGGAGATTCTCGAAGCAAGAAAATAGGATCCTTTTTCGTTTGTTGGAATACGAAAAGAAGAAGGGAACGGGTCCGCGGAAAAACCCAGAACGAAATTTCACTGACAGAGTGCGAGCAATGGAGGAACACGTACTACCAATTCAGGCAAATATGTGCAACTCGTATTCGGGAAGAAGTGAATCAATTCAGGCAAACGAATATACTCGTACGCGGAAAGAAGAAAATTAAAATCTTGTGTGCGGCGTGTGAGAAACGGGGGAATCCATCAACATGATCCAGTCGTCAGTTCGTCACCTCGCTCTGCAGTCTGCACCTGTCTTATAATACAGATCCCTCCTCGTTCCTCGGCGAAGGACTGATCCCTTTCTGACGGCCGCAACCCAATCTCCGGCGACGGTCACCAGCGGCCGTCAGAAACCCACCACCCCTCCCTATGCCGTCGTCAGACACCTCCACGCCGTCACACGCAACTACATCCGTCCATTGAAGACTGAACACGAAAAAAGGCTCTACGGGATTGAGGGAGGCACGGACCACCTTCCCATCACAGGCACGGACCGAAAAATGCAGAGGAGCTCGCTGCGCGGCGATCGGGAACGCGGGCAGAGAAGGAAGGAAGAAGAAGGTTTACCTAGGAACGGACGGACGGAACGGATCGCCGGGCGACGGAGCAGCGGACGGATTGGTTGGAAGAGTTGAGAGGCACCTCGCGTCGCCTGGCTTGGGGAGGATGGAAATGAAATGTGGTGGCGGAGGCTTATAAAGCGGGGTGGGCGTTGGAGCGCAGCGTGTCTGTCTGGAGTGAGGAGAGTGAGAGGGACGAGACGGTGAATCGGTGGACGGACGAACGGTGCGAGCGTGACGGAATGATAAGTGATTTTATACGTGAGATTTATTTTTTTAAAAAATAAAAAATTTATTATATTTGTTTATTCATCGACGGTGGTAGATATCATCACCGAGTACGTACAAAGACTAAATAGAAAATCCGTTTATGTCACGCGTGCCCTCCCATGTGAGGACGGAGGAGAGCGCACGGACGCGGGCTCGCTCACGGTCACCATCCTCCTCCTCTTTGGCTTCCTTCCGTTCACGCCTCTCCTCCGGTACGCTCCGGCTCCAGGACAAGCTCGACGTGTCTGGCGCTCTGGTGGCGTCGAGCATTCTGCGCCGTTCATCCACAAGCAAACAGTGCGGGCTAACAACTCTTGGGGTCCGAGGGAGGACATGATATGCTCTTCTGCGAGCAGTTGGTGATGGTGTGCACGGCTAGGACAAGACGAAGGCGTGAAGAACGTCGTGCTAGCGACGAAACGGCACCGTTGGAAATTCGTCCTCTCCGAATGAACTCGTGCATAAGTAATTTCTTTTTTTTTTCTCCAGTAGTAATTCTGTCTGATATCGGTAAATCCTGAAACTATCTTTGCGCAGTAATTTTGGGCCAGGTCTCAGTACTGGTCTCTGCATGATTGGTGGTGATGGAGAAGAAGCGGTGTCGATTTCTCCGTTGGAAGCGAGCGAGCACAGTGGAGCGTGGCAGAACTGACGGTGGAAATCGCGCGGCGAACGGCCCCGCCGCTGCGCCCTCGTGGCGCCCGGCGAGTCGCGGGCGATCCAGGCGCTTGTCCGGACGTGGCGCGGTGGGCCACCGGTGATCAATCGGACGCTTTCGCCTCGTCCCTCTCTCTCTCGGCGGCCCGTGCGACTGTCTCCACTCCACTCTTCGCTCTGCAGCAGACAGGGCAGCCGCTCTGCCGGACCTCTCTGATCTGCTTGGCTTAAAAATAAATGGAGTAAAATAAAATTTTGGGAAGGGGCGTCCTTGCTTTTCCCGGATCCAGGGAGCAAAACCTGCACTCGCTTCTCAACCCTGATCATTGTTTAGCCTAGTTCTGCCGCCACCTCAAAGAGGTTTTTCTGGGCTGTTTCTAAGGTAGCAGTGGGCTCAAAGGCCCAAGTGGCGCGCAAGCCCGGTAAGTAGGTCTGGAACAAGTTTGGCGAGCCTTGATCCATCCAGTAGAAGAAGATTTTTTCACTGGAGCAACAAGTGGCTATGGGCTTCAAAATGACAAGGCCGTCAGATAGATGCTGGGCCAACTCCTGCTAGTCCTGGTCGATTGCATTTCTGTCCTTCGTTCACTCAGTCACACAGGCAGTTTATTTCTGCGATGAGTTCGTTCTGCACATGAGACGCCACACATACGCATGCCTGTCATGTCTCAACCAACTGTTACTATGACAAATTCACATTCACGTTTTACTAAAACAAGATTAATTGACACCAAAAAAAAAAATCACATATTTCCAGGAGTTAAGCAGCTGAGGCCCAACACCAGAATAAGCTGCCTGCGTAGGAGTGTTTGGTACTAAACGCCGGGGATGCATGGTACGGACGGTGAAATATAAAGAGTCCTTGATGATTGTTTAAGCAAAGGGTACGCAGTTGCTTAGGAGCACTGCGCTTGACTTGGAAAGAAACAAAAATCATGGGTTGATCCTGAATCCTGATGGGAGTGTGGCAGCAATGATGCCGCTTAATTTTAATCGGGTGATGGAGCTTATTAATCAGGCTCCGGGACGCTTTAACGAACTCTGCCCTAGAAGTTTTCATTTCTCCGCACGCGACGACACGGCTGTGACTCCGAGGCACCAAACCAGGCAGGCCCTACGCAGAATCACTCATCATGCGCCATGAATAAGTGCTATGTCTCAAAGGCACCACGGGTGTAGGATCAATTGGCTAATCTCCGCAATGATGAAGTGAGAACTGGTTGATTTATCCTCCAAACTGCACTACCACCACCGCCTGCTGGTAGTACAGTACAAAGAGAAATCACTGATCAATAACGATCAAATTAAGGCACCTTTGCTTTGTAGGAGTAGAGTACTCCTAATATTGACCTTCTAGAGAGAAGAGAAGCAAAATCAAGAGCATAGAATATGAGCACTGCTATATAGAGTAGCTCCATTTGGTTGCTAGTAGTCATAGATGCTCCTAGCTAGTAGCACGGAGCGTGTGGAGGCCATAGCCGACGTGTTGAGCTCAGGATCAATTAGGAAGCATCTGTAAAACCTACTCCTAGGAGACCAACAAGAGGACGCGATCGAATCGCAGAACATGCGGCCGCGAATCGATCGCGAACAATCGCATTTCCGTGGCGGCAAATGACAGCGCTGTTAACAGTTGACGGGCCAGTGAGAACGCATGGAAGAAGAAGAGATGATCGAGCTCGTGTTTTGGAGGAGGAAGGCATTAGAAAGGCGCTTTGGAGAAGAGAGATGCAAGTGGTGCGGTAAAAGTGGCGCAAATAAGAGAGAAAGAGAGAGAGAGAGAGAGAGCGGGCCGGCCGGGAAGGTGGTGCAAGGTGCTTTTTTCAGCTGCGGCATCCGATTCTATTCTTTGATTGCAAGGTATATATCCGTTTCTTAACACGGTTGTCGTTGAATCGAGGTGTTTCGGTATGTGGATGAAGAAAGTTGATAGTCCGGGAATAAATCGTGTTTTGTCCTTAACAAGGCCAGATGTATCGTTCTAAATCTAATCAAGGCCAGATCAATGGAGGTGCTTTGCATGCTAGTTTAACCAATTAAACACTCTTCAGCGAGCAAGAAACTAATCAAACATACCAGTACTAAGCAAATACAGCACTAGCATCTTATAGCCATCTCACCTCGTTGCCGGACATGATTACTGTAATCAAGCACGATCAGGCGATCAGCTAGAGCGAATAGTCAATCATTGCCTCGCCGTTCGCCAAGGTGCGTCGAGTCCACTAAACCTGCCGTGCGCTTTGACAAAACCAAACTCCAAAAGGCAGTCGGCGAGCGACGACACGAGCACGAGCCGGGATCCAATGGCCGGTCTTGCGTGGCGCGGCTGCGGTAGCGACACCGGAGGAGCTGGCTTAGCTTGCCCGGCGGCCCCACCAAACCATCTCTTTTTGGTTTTATATACCATGCCTATATTTATATCGACCTCTTATTCTGTGCGAGTGTGAGGAGGGAGGAAGCGGAGTGATGCATCCATCATCGAGTGAGTGCTGGGTGCGTGTACGAGTGTGGCGGCAAAAGTTGCTGTCTGGTAAGTAGAGTAGAGTAGGAGTAGCTTTTCCCCTGCGCATCGATCGGCGATAGATAAACTTTCTCGCCCTCAGAACCCGGCACCTCACATGCGCATGAACACGACCGCTGCCCTTCCTCCGACTACTAAGAGACTTTTTTGCACGCTTACGACGGATTCAGCTTATGTTACTGTACTCTAAACTCGAAAAGCTTTTTTAAAAATATGATTTGTTCGACTCAAATAAAAATAATTTATATAAACAACATTTTTATTGTATCAAACAGTAACATAAATTGATTAAAATAAACACTATCAAACACACCCTGATTATCTACCACCATCCTATGCTGTTAGTATAGGGGAGCCTTTATACATATATAATCCCTGCACTTTTGTTTCGTAATGAAGGAGCTCGTTTTCTATCATCTATCACATCCTTCGATCGGCTAATTTATCGATCAATCATTCTGGCTTTTTATCTCATTTTACGATAACGATGCGCATGTGCATGCCTAGCTCGATCATTTTGTCAAAATGTTTGGTGCGCTGCGGTTTTCCACCCCAGTTTTTGTGTAGAGTGTCTGTGACTCGAACGCGCGCATTAATAGAGTAATGCTAGCTCTGTCTCATTAAAAATTTATTTTTAAATTTAGTTGACTATATTTTTTTCTTTTTTTAATTAAGAATATATATAAATTTGATAAATTTTAATAGTATAAAATTAATATTTTTAAATTTACAAAGAAAAAATATTTTTATAATATGTGATTTATGTGTCTATAAAATTTATCAAGTTTTTAAAAATTATTGATTAAACAGGGAAAAAAAATATATTGAAACAAACCTAAAAATAAATTTTTCGTAGGATGAAAGAAGGAGCACTTTAGCAGTAGAGTCTAGCAATATAGTAGTAGGTAGGTAGCTAGCTAGGCAGCTGAAGTAGGGGTGGTGGTCGTTGCAGTCGCTGGGTACACGTAACGTGTCCCGGCGCCGACGGCAACGGCTGTGGCCGTCTCGACGTGTCTTGTCCTACTCCTCGTCCATCGGCTGCCGCTGCCGATGTCGCGCGCCACACGTGTGCACCGGCGCGCACGGCGGGGTCGAAAGGAAAGGGAAGAGGCGAGGGGAAGGGGAAGAGGGAAGGGAATGGGACGGTCGGCCGCGGGAGCACGCGTGGCGCCCCGGCTCGATCACGCTAGCTCAGGTCATGGATCGAATGGACAGCTTGTGTCTCGTCGGTCGATCCACTGATGATGATGTGAATGACGATCCGACCGTTGTTCAGGCAGAGCAACGAGCAGTGGTGCTGGTCGACGTGAGCTGCTTCTGCTTCTGCTACTCATTGCGGTTTGTGTTTGTGGCGAGCTCATAATTCTGTCTTCAGTTAACCGGGACCCTCGACGCTTTGTTTGCTTCATGATCCATTTGGTCAAAAAGAAGCCGCCGCCGGGCCGTGAACAATCAAGGTGGCGATGGTTAAGTTAATTATTTGCCAAGACTTTCTTAACCAACCAATTGTGTGCTCATATACTGAAAATCGGTTTCTGAAGAATTCTTCGGTCGATTAATACTTGGCATCTCTATTTGATCTCGTGCTTTTGCGGATGGAAGTGCTCGTTCGTCCCAAGTGGCCTGGCTCTGGCTGCATAGAAAACAACACTACTACACTCCAGTATAGTACTAAAAGAAAAGAAAAGGTCTTGCTCCTCGTAGAGAGAAAATTTAAAGCTCATGCACAGCAGCAAGCCAACCGAGCCGTCTACTACAGTACTCGCTACAGCGAGCCATTGTTTTGACTGTCGGAGAAGACCGAGCGGAGAAAGCCAAAGCAACGGGGGTACCCATGGCTGCCGGGCACACTGGACCAAGCTTCGCGTGTGGGACATCAGCTCATGTTTCTTAATTACTACTACAGCACTTACCTTATCCGAAACTTTGTTTAATTACTGCCTCGTTTGAAAGTGAATTTGGTTTCGGTTCCTGAATAGTAGTATGAGCAAAGGAGCTGTTAGCTTTCTGAATCTCAGAAGATACCTGAGCTTTCGACTCATGGCTACTAGTACTCCAGTAGCTGCTGCCACATGATACAATTTGGTGGTTCCAGTCCACTGCTATGTCTATCCTCGTACACCGGCCAATCATAATTACAGTCCTACATAATCAATTTGTTAATCATGCCTCTTTTATTAATGTTCCGAAAAAAAAAACGATACCTCACTCCATTTTAAGCCTTCAAACAGCACCAATTCGCGCATGGAACATTATTTGGGCCGACGAAGGGACACATATGCTACCTGTTCTTTATAAATTAAAACAAAAAGACCCCCCGAAAATAGGCTATATAAACGGGCATCCACCTCACCCCAGCCAGAGGGAACTCCAACCATCATCACTCCAGCTGCTTCCCTTCCAAAACCCAGGCCAAGAACCCAAAAGCCCCAGAACGAGATCGAACACGTGGTTGCTCTAGCTAGGCTGCGACTGGCGATGGTACAGTGCGAGACATCCATGGCCGGAGCAGCTTTGCTGCGGTTTGACCTGCTGTACCGTATGCTGCGCGTGGGCGAGCTCCTCGCACTCGTGGCCTTCGTGTCGTGGTCGTCGTCGTGCGTGCCGTCCGCGGCCGCCGCCGCGCTGCGCGTCGCCGGGTCCCTTCTTCTCAACGCCCGGTTCGTCTTTGTCCTCGGGAACGCCATCGTGCTGCTGCTTTTCGCGCTCTCCAGGCACGAGCACGATGTGTCCTCCACCTTCTCCTACTCCTCCAGCGACGCGGAGCAACCTGCTGCCGCTTCGACGGCCACCACATCGCAGCGACAGCAAGCAGCTTCGTCTTCTGTACAGCCGGTCGACGCCGACAGTGCCAGCTTCGCTTCGTTCACGACGCCAACTACGACGCTTCCTTCCTCAGACTCTATGACAACCGTGACGTCCTTCGCCACGCCCGCGGCTTCACCGCCTCCAGACGTCAAGGAAGCGCAGCGGGAGGCGGTGGCGGCTCCCGAGCCCCGCGCCGCGGTCCCGGCGTTCGAGGACAAGCAGCCGATGCGCGTGATGAACAAGGTGGCGCGCGCGCCGAGGCGGAGCCGGTCGGAGAAGATGGGCCCGCGTCTTGCGGCGGTCCGGCGCGCGTCGTCCCCCGAGCTTCGTCGCTGCGAGTCCGAGAACAACGGGAGCCGGCGTCGACGGTCGTCCGTGACGGCGCGCGACGCGGAGGCGTGCTGGGGGCGGGAGGACGCGGACGAGTTCCGGCGGCAGGTGGAGGCGTTCATCGCGCGGCAGACGCGGTTCCACCGCGAGGAGTCCATGAGTTCCATGGTCGCCGGACACTGCGAGGCGGCGCCGGCTTTCACCGGCGCTCTCGCCGTTGTCGAATAAGTTGATGTAAAAGAACCTGTGCAAAGTACATAAAGAAGCTCCCTCCATTTGATGATGAAAACACTTCTCTTGTCATGTTCTTCAGATCTGTTCGATCTTACTGATGGCATTTTTAGATTTTCCTGAACGATATCGTTTTAATTTTGATCTTTTCGATCAAAAAGGATGTTGCTGAATTAATGAATGTCTCGAGAGACAGGATGACTCAAGGCGTCTGAAAATCAGAATCAGATGCAAAGAAAAGGGCCGTTTTCCACGGAAAAAGTGCGGGAATCACACGATGATGTATTACTTTCTACCCCAGTTTAACGGTGATCAGTGTCCACATGACGGGAGAGATAAGCATGTCAGAAATCGACGATGGTAAGCAGTTCGGTCACCTGTGACATTTTTTTTAAGCTTATCTTTTTTTTAATACAGTTGTAATATCTGCTCATATGCATACGCACCCACCCCACTCACACCTCGACACATATCCTGCATACAATTCTAGATTTACCACTAAACCAGCAGTGGAGAAATATTCGCCTCCTTCCTTCGCCGGCGGCCAGGTTCTTTAGGCTTTGGTAACCCATGCTTTTTGCTGTTGCATAGCATCTTCTAAGTATAGTTTTTTCATCTCCACTATATCAAAATATGAGAGAGAGAGAGAGAGAGAGAGAGAGAGAGAGAGAGAGAGTTTTAATATCCATATTATCCACTCGCAGTGACTGGTAGTTTCGGCACCCTGATTGCTTGGTCGCCCTCCGAATCCATTATCCACGAAATGATTCTCTGCTCTCGTAGTTTAGGGCAACTTAATCCAAGACTGGATGCTGCTACCAACAGAAAATGGCTTCTTTGGAATCTCTGGCACTGGCACGTCGTATGGTTCTAGCGTACCTTGCTGCTTGCCTCTTAAGTTAATCTATATGCTAAGCCGGCCGCACCAGACGCCGACCCTACCTGTCCCTTTAGTTTGCCAAAGTGGTTTGCAAATGCAAGCAGTTGATGCATAATGTGTACCTTTGTTCGCACCAGAAGGAGCACATCTATATTTATGTTTCTTGTATGGTATTCGTAGTACTAAATATGTTGGTGTTTTGTTGGATTGGATGATGTTGCAGAATGATTGAACAAGCAGCCCGTCTGTAGCAGGAGCAACCTGATTGTGAGTTTGAATATCTTTTCTTAAAACGAATTCTCTCTCTATTTTTGAAACGATGTTGTTCCGACATAAAAAAAATTGAACTGCAACCAGCGCAAAATGTTACGGTATGTCCTAATTCCTAAACAACATGAATTTCTGAATGAAGTGTACTTCAGTACTTGCATGGAAAATATGAAGGGAAAGAATGGAGCGCAAGTGTAATGACTAGACTTGGACGGCCTTTTTTGCTTAGGAAGGCAAGACTATGCTTGGGCTGTAACAATGTGGCCTACTTTCATGGCCCAGTCAAGCAAATTTTGAGTTCAGCCCACATTACTGAACATTTCACGCAGTGGAAGGTGAGGCTAGAATTGAAAAATGGTGTATAGAAAATTTAGACTTTTTATTTGTCCTCTTTTTTGCATCTTAAATTTTTATTTATTTTAAATTAATTTTATATTTGCAAATATAGAAATATAATTTTTAATTTCATACAATTAAGATATGTTTCAAATAAAGCAAATGGTCAAAAGTGACATTAAAAATCAACTGCAACTATAATTTAAAAACTGAGGGCTTGTAGTTTTATCTTATCGAGCAATTCACCGTCTTCGGGTTAATCAAAAGCTTGATGACACGTTCTATTGAAAAAAAATTCTGTAGTGCAAGATTCATTAGTTGAATACACTGTGCCAACATGGAGAAGTGTCTCGATTTAGCAAGGCTTTGCTTTTGCTATACTGTTCCCAAATTGTCAGTGACCGGTGAATGTGGTACGGGGTGCACCAAGCATTTTGGATTTTAGGAACCCCCCTCTTCCCGTCCGACAGAAGCATCACCTTTTTTTTTTTTTTTTTCAAATCACGCAGCAATCCTTCCACCTTCAGTTTATTGGTTTGTGAGCTCCCACACGAGCTGGCCCCTCTCGGCAGCAATACTGGGTGCGGCTGCAGGCGGCGGCGGCCCGAGGGTTTTGCTGCTCCCACAGCGCACGCAGCTCGTCGCAGCCGGATCGAGACAAGGGCGGCGTTTGTGGCGGCTGAAGGAGCGCCATGAGGGGCGGCGGCGGCGGCGGCGGGAGGCAGCCCTACGCGCCGCCGGAAGGGGCGGATGTGGCGGCGATCCCGCCGGCCTCCAGGAAGATGGTGCAGAGCCTTAAGGGGATCCTCACCGACCGCTCCGAGGCCGAGATCTACGCCGCGCTCTGTGACTGCAGCATGGATCCCGACGTCGCCGTCGAGAGGCTTATCTCCCAAGGTATGCTGGAGCCTTTCCTTCTCCTCACAGCTTCGAATTGTTCGTCCTTACGCTCGTCAGCAGACCTTAGGGTTTGATTATCGTCTCGTTATTGCGAGCTATGCTAATGACGACGCGTGAAGACACAAAGGCACTGCGACGCGCCTCGTCGCCTGTGGAATCCGTGGCTTTTCGATGATCTTAGGAAGGACGCGGAGTGTGGATTGTTTGTAGGGTCTAGTGTTTGTCTGTGCACGGGGCGTGTAGGTGTGAGTTTGTGTGCGTGTTCAGATACTACAACTGTAAACGTAGACGTCCAGGTAAAAAAAAGAGAGAGAGGCTTTTTGACCCTCATAATGGAACGGTCTAATTCGGTTACAAGTTGTACACCGGCTAGTATTTGACATCAACTTAGTAGTTTTGATTTAATAAGAGCGTGTGAAAGCATGCTGGGACCTTTCAGGTAGTCACGGCTTCAAACGATGCTTGCATACTTGTCAACTAGCATGGATTTTTTGCATTTATGAATGTAGCTTCTGGCATATAAGTGGCTATTTATTATGCAACGAGATAAATGTTGGCATCTTGTGTATCTTTTTCATATGCTGTGAAATGCTATTTCATTTACTACGATGGTCGTAGTGAAAACAGTTTGGCTTGTATTTAATGCTACTTGATATAGGCGAAAGTGGCATCTTGACTAGTAGGAGTATCTATTTGTGGAACATAGCATTTCTAGCTGTTCATATTGACATATTCTAAATGTGACAGCTAATGGTTACCTAGGCTTCTGTTATTGCTTTGGTGTGAATGAAGCACCATCTTTGTGGCTGATGTGTTCCTAATAAATGCAAAAGCATAGCATACGATCTACATATAACCAAGAATTTTGAATGTCTCCAGATAACTAATCTTTTAGTTTTCAATTTCTTGGCTGTTCAGATACTTTCCATGAGGTGAGAAGAAAGCGAGACAAGAAAAAAGAGGTTAGTATATGCATGTATTCCTTGCATCTGCAGCTTTTGTATCAGTTTGCTGTATGTTTTTCTGACATTTGATTTTGTTTTCCAAACTTCTTTAGACTAAAGCTTCTCAGGAAACAAGACCCAGACTATTCCACAAATCCTTATATCGAGGATATAAGGCTGGTTCTGATCGTGGTGGGGATTTTCAAGCTGGATTGGGAGGTAACACTCTGCATTCTAAATCATGTTATGATAATTTTTATTTATGAATAATTTATTCTTTTCCTTTATTCTTTTCCTCATCTCCGCATACTAGCAGACTCGACACGTGGTGCGAAAGGCCCTACTAGGAAAGAAGCAGAATTGCACGCTTCACTTAACTCGTCAGCATTGTACTCTGTCAACAAGAGCAATCCTACAGAAACATTTTCTGCTCCTGGGTGAGTAATTAACATCGATTTACAGATGTTATACTTCTCCTTTATCTCTTTTTGAGACTGGCAAAGTTTTAAAATTGGACTACTGATATGCATAGGGCTAGTATATTTGTCATGAGTACTTCGTTATCGTTATGTTTTTAACTTTTTATTATGTTTTACTAGTAAAAGTAGAAAAAGCAATGGCAAAAAATGTGTGTGAGACACAATCTTGATTTCCTAAGCTACCAAGTAAAACAGACCTGCAGTTTTTTGACTTTAAGAAGAGGTCAAACACAGCCTGAAGATTTCCTTGGCATTTTTCCTAACCTTGTCTCCTGTTTGCAGTCATGTTGCTAAGAATGAAATTCCTTTTGAACATGTCCAAGATGATGCAAAGTACCACACTTCCCAGCCTCCGCCTCAAGTGCAGCATAGTTGGGGTGTACCTTGCCGCCCTTCGATGGCTGATATAGTGAAGATGGGCCGGCCTCAAGCTAAAGTTGCGAACAGATCAGTCGCAAGCACCATTGGGATGCCAGCTATTGTTGATTCAGTCACCTCCAATGCACCAAATCATACTCCCAAGGAATCTAATTGCAATGTTACAGACACTAAATTACCAAATGGTACTTCTGAGATCCACCTATCTAATGATGTTTCAGTTGATGTTGCACCTACAGCAGAGGTATCAGAAGTAGCAGAATCTATTGGTGCTCTTCCCACAAATACGAACTCGAAAAATTTATCAACTCCAGATAGCATCGAAAAAGAGGCAGATTTAGAGGAATCTATGAAAGTGAGTGACAACACAGAAAGCGTTACAAATTCCGAACAATTTGCTGCCTCTGTTAAAGAAGTAGAATCAGAACAAACTGCAAATGCCAGCCATTTGGACAACGGCTCAGCAGTGAAAGCAGATGATTTTCAGTACAACAAGAGTTCATTTGAGCATAACCAAAGTGAGTCTGCTTAAACACCTTTTTACCTTGTCTTCATTTGTCTATGTACCAAAACTGAAATATATTTTGTGATAGAATTTGGAATAGGTGCATACATATATCTGTGCGCCACTGTTTTTTTTTTTTTTATCTTGAGGGCCTTTGTCTGTAACCTGGTGCATCCTATTTTATTTATACTTGCTTTTGGTTATTTTGCTTAAACATGTTTTCTTTGCTTTTGCATTCCTTGCGGTTTCATCTGTAGCCTAACTTGCTTGGTATTAAAAAAAAAAGCTTTGTTGTTGCTATTTTATTTATGTGGACCTTCATTGTAACTGAACAGTTCTTTCTTTAAATCTCGAATTTAATTAGCATACAATCTAGAATCTTGCTGATTTCTTAGAGCTTAAACTATTGAGGAAAGATTGAGATGTGCAAGGAACTTCAAAATGGGACATCAAACAAATAAGAAATATTTGTTAAGAAATAAGGATATGTCATATCCATTTCTTTGACTGGAACTTTCTATTAATTCATATTTCATCCTGTGCTATGTGTGCATTTTGCATGTTCATTTTCGCATGAAATGATACCCTTTAGTGACCCAATCTTTTTGTTTTCATATTGGGGTGCCTGTGATTGACTGGACAGTGGAGATCTGTCAAACTGTTTGTACTTTCAGCTTTCTAGTACTCCTTTTGCAGTCCCTAGTCATTGTTCATATTTTTCTTATGACCATGCACCTCTCAAATTGCAGATTCAAATGGAGATTTGTCAACTGCAATGGAACAGTTTGACCGAGTAACTCTACATGAGGAAAAACGACCAAAACCATCTGATGATAATCCGGCTGTAATAATCCCTGGTCATCTTCAGGTTTCAAATGCTGACTGTGCACTCCTCACATTTGGTAGTTTTGTGGTGGGAACACTTGATGCACCTTTATCTGTAAAACCCCTTAACAATGATGGAGAGGCTGCGACAGAGGATGATAACCAGACAACTGATCATTCAGATGTTACGTATGTTTTGTATTTTGAAATTCTTCAATCCCATTATGTTGTGACAATACTTATTTTTTATATTATTTTCAGAACCCTTGAGGATGAAAACAAGGCTGCAGCAACATCTTCAACCAATGAATGTATTGCTCCTGCTGCAAACAACAACATGGAGAACCTCAATGTTACATCGGTACAACAGTCTGAAGTGCCAAGGACAGATTTCATAGATGTTACAAACAGTGCCGAATACAATCTGTCCTCAACACCTAATTATACAACTTCTAGTGCCACACAGCCAGATTTTGCTTCACACAATTATCTACAGGAGAGTCGGCAGATGCAAAACATCTCACCTCTCACAAGCTATATGGTATGTACCTTTTATTTCTATGGTTTCAACCTGTGCGAATATGGTGCAAATTTTCACATGCAATTGTCTTGTACAAATTAAAAGTACAAGTTGTGAGTGTAAAGCCATGTGGGATGCTTTGCTGTAGTGGGGAAAAATGTCATAACAAGTTGTATTGGTCGCTTGCTTTGCTAACTGAAGGATCTGATATCTCTTTTACAGTTCATGTGCTTTTGCAAATGAATTACATTCCATTATTTTTTGTGACTGTTGTTTGTTTTACCCTCTGCAGCAAGGAAACATACCAAATGGTCTGCTGCCACCTGCGATCCCACCTTTGCGTGAATTTGATCCAGCATTCTCTCTATTGCTCACTAATCCGCCTCCATTGGCTACAATGGTTCATGGCGCAGTGTCATCTTCCATGAACAACACAGCTGTTTCTACGCAACCACAAGAGGTATGATCACCTTACTGGATAATGTGGCTTCAACTTTGCTTCTTTGGAAAGTTCTAGGCAACTTCACATTTTTTTGTATAGTTAGTTATATAATCTTCATGTATATATACTTTATAAGAATTGTGTTCTAGAAAATCGTAACATATCATTTTTCCTTTTTTGTGTGTTTTTCACAATCTAAAATGTTGGAATAAGCGCCAGGTGTACTTCACATTTCTTGGCAATTTCACAATTGTTGTATAGTTAGTTATATAGTCTTCATGTATATATACTCCACTTTTTAGGGAAGTGTTCTAGAAAACTGTAACCTGTGTTCTTCACAATCTAAAATATTGGAATAGGCACCATGTGTACTTCTGACTTGACTAAATTCCATATGTACTTGGTTTTTTTTTCTTTTATTGACCTGTATTATTCTCCACCTTGTGGGACTTGACATGTTTGCCTGACATATGTACTGATTTCTTACTCTTCTCTCTCTCTCTCTCTTCATTTATCGAGAAGTTTAAGAAAAATATATATCAAAAATTGGTATTTCCGGCCCTTTTGGTGGGCAGATGTTTTTATATCGGGAAATTAATGCTAGTAATACCTAAACAATAAAACATGCACATTTTTCACTATGGTCAGCCTTTGTTAACTGCTGATGAAAATTGCACATTACTTGTTTGGAAATGAATTTTCTACCTTAAAATGTTTGGCATGAAATTTTCTTATATTGGTGGATTCTTTCTTGCAGAATAATCCAGGTGGAGGTGGTTTATCCAATGCTCGGTTGACTCAAGCTCAACCAAGCACCAGCATTGCCTCAGGCCCTCCTCTGCCTCAACATCTTCCCTTTCATCCTTTCGCTCAAGCTACCCTTCCCCTAGGATATGCAAGTTTGATTGGCTATCCGTCTCTTCCACAAAGTTATGCATATATACCCCCTGCTGCTTTTCAGCAACCATACATGAATAGTGGTATATTCCAGCAAACAGCAGCTGGAGTTCCCAGCTCAAACATGAAATACCCTATGCCACAGTACAAAAGCAACATTGCAGTTGCTAGCTTGCCACAACTCTCAAATTATGCTGGAGCCTTCGGCACTGCGAACAATATGCCTGTAAATTTTAATCTTAATCAAAGCACGGCATCAGCAAGTACACCTCTTGGGTTTGATGGAACAGTGCCCTCGCAGTACAAAGATGGAATTCAGTTCATTTCTCTCCAACAGGTACCTACTTGGATGTATCTGACTTACATACACAATAGATAGACTATAGGATAATTCACTAACTTGTTCCTTTTTGCTGGCAGGGTGAAAACCCTGCAATGTGGATGCATGGATCTGGTTCCCAAGCAATGCCCCCACCTGCAGCCAATACTTTGTATGGCTATCAAGGGCAGAGTCATCACGCTGGTCTTCAGCAGGGCCAGCAGCTACCTTCACATTTTGGCGCCCCACTTGGGCAGTCACAGCGAGGCCTGGGCCCTGAACACCGGAACCCAAGTGATAGTAACTTAAGTGTTGCTGCTCAGTCTAACCCAATGTGGCCAAACGGTTACGGAACCAGCCCATATCAACAATCCTGATTCCTGAAGGCGGTCCTGTTTTGGTGCATGCTTGACTCGAGAGATGCCATGCTCCCGGATAGCAACTGTGTCGTGAGTTGCTGCCGTGACATTTTGATAGACCTGAGAAATATATGTGCGCGCATATTCAACTTGTAGCGTTTGTAGGGTGGCCTAAAACTGTAGCGCAATATATTTATTCATACTCGGATAGAAAAAGGACAGTTTTTTCCTTCATTTTTCTTGTTGTTTGTTATTTAAATATATTGCGGCAATGAACCAGAAATATGGAGTATCTAACAAAGCAGCACCATTAATTCTTCAAGGAAGCAAATAGAAGACCATAGTTTTACATCGGCCGTATTGCCTGCTTCGGCATGTTAAATCTCTGCGGTATAGCAGAGACGTTGATTCGTTGAGTCTTTCAAGTTTGATGATGGTAAATGTCGATATTTCTTGAGAAGTCAGGGTGAACTTGTATTGTATTGCTGAAACTGTTGTAGGCATAATTTTATGCATCATTGTGTTAAAAAGGCAATGGATTTGCCGTTGATTAGTTGAGTTGCTCCAAAGCGGAAACGAGAAAATGGGGAACACACACCACACGATTTAAGTGCTTGGGAATGATTTACAGCGACCCTGTCATGCCATGGTACCGCGGGAGCGAGGACGCCAATGGAGTCAAAACGCGGCCATCACAAGCGGAATCCGAAGCGCAGAAAGAAGAAGCAGAGCTTGGCGAGGACGACGATGGACTCGATCACCCACAGCAGGTAGAATACGACGTTCCGGTACAGCAGCTGGATCAAACCGAGGTGCGGGAGGAGGACGCCCGGCCGGTTCCTCCGCCGGCGCAGCGCCGCGGACAGCGCGCGAACGCGCACCGTCCACCGTGGCGACTGTTGGCCCTGGCCGCCCCCGGCCACCATGGCCACCTTCTTCCGCATCCACTCCCGCTTCCTCCCGCCGGCCATCGATCTGACGATGATGCTTCTGATTGAGCTCCTCTTGCTTCTTCCGCCTGATGACCCTGTGGGCTAAGGCCTAGCTGTTCGAAGACCAGGCGAGCTCTGTCTCGAGCTTTTTATGTTGGAATGGTGACGCGTTTTGGGCGGTCGCGTGTGCTACTAGTATTTCCAAATCCTTGGATATCTTACCGGAGTGGTTGAGACCGGGCCGGCAAAAGATTTGAAGATTACTCGCTCGAACTGGTCAGGTGATCCATACACGGTTACGAGTAGAGAGAGCCGGTAGCGTCCTGGCAAGACGGCGAGAGCACTGCGACGCCGTGCTGATGCCGCGAGCTTGGCGTATCGAGCTGACCGCATGCAGGGCAGTCGGACTTGCGTGTAGTGCCCATGTGCTGTCAACGGAGACGACGGCCTAACCATCTTATTTGTCTATTTAATTATGCGTAACTAACGGTCTGTGGCCTGATGGTTGGTGCATTGGACGCGCTTGTCAAATTTGTTACTGTCACAGCTAAACACACTCGTATCTGTCCTGATAGCTCAGCGTTTTTTTACTGTTTCCTAGGCAGTACAACTCTTACTAAACCATCTGTACACCATCTCGATAATGCCTGCCTACTCATAACAAGGGCAAGACGATGCCACTCCGCTCGGCGTTACTGACCTGACTCTGCTCTCCCTGCAGGTTGCACCGAGAGATGAACTTCATCCCTTGAAGAAAGGCGCCGGCTTTTGTCACCGGAACTCCAACGGACTGACAGCCGAGATACCGCAGTTTGGACGCAGTTCAGCCGGCCAGTGATATCGTTGCGACGAGGAGGCACGTCGTCAGGGACAGGGCTGTCCTCCCGCCGCCGGGCAGCACGGTGGCGGCGGCGCTGATGTTGTCGCCGTAGTACGGCGGCGACATGGACCCGTAGAGCGGAGGAGAGCTGCTGCCGGAGCCGTATCCGGCAGGGGGCGTGTTGCTGTTGTCGTAGCCAGGAGACCCCCCGTAAGTGGTCGGCGTCAGCGGAGTCGTCGTGTTCAGAACCGAAGCGCCCGTGCTGTCACACCGTTTAAAAAGAAAACCAATTGACATATACGTCTTTCTTGAAGCAATATTTTCTTCAGTTTTGGCAGAGAGGTGGTGCTAGAAATTTACCTTGTTCCTGGATACTGGCACGTCGATGTGCCTGTGCGATTGATTGGACAGAACGAAATCATCAGTTAGTTGTTTTGCTATAGATGAAATCACATCTAGAGAGAGTGATCGAGAGCTTGTCTCAGTACTTACTTGGATTGGTGCTGGTGAGTACGGCTGTGCCGCCAAAGTCGCAGCTGGTCTGCACGGGGTTCTTCTGGTAGTAGCTGTTGAACGCGTACGACGCGTGGTCGCGGACGGTGTCGGGGCTCAAGCAGGTCCCGCCCTGCTGGATCGTGGAGCAGTCGGCGCCGCCCTGCCCGCACGCGTAGTCCAGCGCGACCTGCAGCGCGG
>BCLH01000928.1:0-35798 GCA_001602315.1 Zoysia pacifica | reverse complement strand
CTCGCGCCGGGGCTGGCCACGCACCAGCTCCCGCCGCCACCGGCCGCGGGGTTCACCAGCGCCGGCGTCCGCGTCGCGGTGGGCGTCGTCGTCACCGTCGGGTTCACGACCGGCACGGTGGCCAGCGGCGAGTTCACGTCCCGCTCTGCCGCGTCGTCGGCGGCCTCTATTTTTCTCTGCCCGCTGATTCCTCTCCCTGCGGCACGAACCAGAACTGTTTATGATCTTTTAAACCTGGACGAAGCTGGAAGAACGTTTTGTTGTTGTCTTGTTGATCAGGAAAAAATTGTTTTGTAGTTAATCGTTGATAAAAGTGAGTGCTTGTCCGTTGCTGTGACATGGCACTCTGTTCGTCAGCTGAAACAGGTACCGCGTGGGACTTTAAAAAAAAAAGATACAGTAATAAACGAGCAAGAGACAAAACAAAGATCTCCGACCACGAACAGTTCGTCTTCTCCATCATCTCGCGGAGGTTGACAGCATCGATAAACACAATCAACCTCTGAATTACGTACAGAAGCGGCAGAAAGTAAACTCACCATGGCAGACGAGGAGGAGGAGAAGGACAAGAAGCGAAGGCAAGCAACGGACTGGCTTTATCAGACCCATGCCGCCTCAACTCCCTCGATCGCGCTCGCCCAGCTCTGCCACTCCTCGGTGTCGGAGCAGGACAAGCTTCCTCGGCTCCTCCGCGGCTCCGCCTCTCAACACGGTGGTGTTGGACTTGGACCTGTTGGTGGTGGTGGTGGTGGTAGCCGGCAGCGTTGTGCTAATGAAGGGGCGAGTGTAAAGCGAGTCCGCTAGGTAGCCGCTGCTACTCTCGCTCACTTCTAGTAGAGTTCTAGACACTGCAGATTTAAGCCGCTGGATTACGGCATGTCGTAATTAATCTTATTCGGTGGACGGAACTAGCGAGTAGGAGGAAACTTGAGCGGGGAGGATGCTGATCGCGGAGTAGCTTTGCGAGTTTTGAGATGATTACGAGCAATACTAGTTTAGTTTAAGCGAAAGCAGCTAGCGGGAAAGCAAAGAGCTGGGCGAGTGAGTCGGGAGGTGAAAGAAAGAGGAGGAAGAAGAAGAAGAGAGATTCTTGGTTCGTGCCGTGTGTGAGGTAACGGATTCATGATGGCGGGGCGGCTCATTCTGCTATGAATCATGATGAGCCACGGATTTCCGTTCGGTGCGGCCGGGCACACCGGGATTAGATTTGCCGATCGAATATTTTCAGATTCTTGATTCGTTTGGGAATGAATAGGGTTCTTCTCCTCCTCCACGTACAAGCACACGGGTTAGGCTCGATCACTACTGCTGATAATTATCCTGTTCACCTGTCGAGTTAGTGGAACACCTGTATTCTCCTGAACTTTCTACTTTTCTGCCGAGTCTCCTTTTTACTGTGCAAAGCCCATGGTTGAAGCTGATCACTGAAAAAAAAGAAGAACTGGACCAGCTGGATTGGGTCTCTCGGCAGTCTGCTCAAACAGCTCTTCGCCATCCAAATCCAAGTGCCATACTTTGCATCTCTTACGGAAAAAAGGCCTGAGGATTTGCTTTTTGTCCCTTGATCCGTTGTAGTAGGTCCGAGGCTAGGCGCCGCCTAGTGGATAGAAGAATTCAGGAACGTGGTCGCCACTTGAAGCTGAAGCTGGCCTGAACATCCAACCAATGAACCTGTGAGTAGTTGCGAATTAGCACTGTTGGAATATTTTCAGCACGAACTTTCTTTCAGGCGCACAAACTGTCAAAATTCATGGTGAAACTAGATAGGAATCTGCTGTAGCTTTTTTGTCACTCCCAGTCTCTCAGAAATGTAAAAGGTGTCGTTGTTGACACTTGGGGGGAAGTAGGAGTAGCTTCTTGGGTAGCTCTGTTGCATGGAGATGTTGTTGCTCCACTCTCCATAGCTTGAGAAGAAGATGAAAAGACCAACAACATGCACGGAAGCAAGTTTTTTTTTCCCTAGTACTCTCTCTGTTTCAAAACATAAATATTTATAAATTTAGTCAAATTCAAATTTTTATTATTTTGACTATTAATAATAAAAAATTATTGATCTTTTATCGTGCAAAAATTATATTTTTTGAATTCATCATAAAATAAGCTTTTATAAAAAATATATTTTTATATTAAAAATTATGTAATTTTTTAAATATTATTAAGTTAAAGTTAGAAGACTTTGACTTTATTCAAACTTAAAAATGCTTATATTTTAAAACGAATGTAGTACTTAATTATGATGCTGTTTAGTGGGGTTTGTCAATATCAGTCACAGTGGCAGTAGCTCATCAGGAGGAGGGGTCCAACACTACCCGCGGATTACCGTACTAATCCCTGGTCAGGAAGGACATCCTGTTTGCGATTTTTTTTTTAAAAAAAAAACAAAAACTTGTCAAAAGCGAAGTTTGAACAAAATTCAGCCGCGGCCGCCGCATCGTCTCCATTACCATTCTTATTCTACGAGCAGTTGCTTGGCTCTAGAACTCCCTGTCTTCCTCGGGATTGCTGCTGCTAACAGCGTAAGAGCAGGAAGGCAGGCAGGGCCAGGGCCAGGGCCAGGTAGGGCTAAACATTAACAATGGAGGCGACGACGATTGCTTACGCTAATGGCGATGGCCCCCGGCTGTTGGTCTTCAGATTTCAATTCGTTGGGCCGCTGAATATTACTCCGTGTTGCCCATGGGCTGGGCTGTCAACTGTTGTGCACGCGAATCCAATTCCTGCCAAGGAAAAGGAAAACCCTCTTGCTGCCCCATCAAAGGGCAGAAGAGAGCCAATACCGATGATTCGAGAAAGAGTACTTGGGACAAAGATCGATTTCCTGGAAATATTCCCAGGGCTTCTCAAGCTGCACAAGGGCTGCAAGCAGGTGCGTTTCGGTTAGTTTACACGAGATATACTGATATAACATTTTTCTTCTTTTGGTACTCCTTTCTAAAATTTCCTGAGTTCCAGTCAGGTCGGAAAGAGTTAGATGGTTCAGTGGATGAATTTAGGGAATCCTCCCCATCAACATCAAGCACATGTAAGATTGGAGAGTGGCCGTCCTTCACACGCCATGGGAGGTTATACACTCGCAGACCTATGCGCGTGCAAACAGGGAGTGTTTGGATACCTGCACGAGAGGCAGCCAGACCAGCTGGATGCAGGTTTAGTTTGATTAGATGCCTGAACAGACAAGCCCTCCAGGCTTCGGACACGCTTGGGCGCGAGCCTGGCTGCGGGGAAACGCGAGTGGGATCCGTTTCACCGGATGCAACCTCGTCGCGAGATTAATTAATGATGGTATTAGTAGAGGATTAATTTATTTTAAAATATATTAATACATATTAAATTAGTTTAAGATTTATAAAATTAAAATAGATGTTATTAGGGTGTTGTTGCACAAGTTAAATATTAAAATAATTTATTTTTCTCTATTCTTATTTAGCATCATCTTTTTTTCACTCTGTCTCTTTATGTTATATGTAGCCCAACCAAATATACTGTCATGTACGGAATTAATCTGATAATAAACCTGTCTCACGAGCCAGGCTCGATCAACCAAACAGACTCACAGAAACTCATTATTAAGATTAGGATCAGATGCTGACATTTACACGAGGTCCCTTGACGGCATTGTTGCTGCTGCTGCCACAGCATCAGTGGCACTGGCAATAACAGTCATAGGAACGTTGGTGCTGTGCCCTATGAAGTGAGGTACTCCAGGCCTATGAAGTTGGTGTTGTGCCACAGCATTAGTAGACACTCACGGCTTTAGATTTGTGGCTGCTGCTGCTCCTGGGTTAGCCGGGAAGAAGTGTCGGCCCGTGTTCATATTAAGAGTTTTTTTTAAAGCTCTTAGCTTTAGATTTTATTATTTATTTTTGATTTTTTAAGTGATTTTAATTTTAAAAGTGATTATCTTTGATTTTCTGATAAAATCTTAGAATTAGAATTAGGACAGAGAATCACTTAAAAAAATCAAATCAGAGAAAGCTGCTTTTTACAGCTATTAATCTTTTAATTTATTTTTAAAAATCACTTTACATAATAAATCAGACAAAAATCACTTCTTAAAAAAATAGTGTTTAACAGAGCTCTGCTAAAAAGCCCTAACAACCTCTCTTCCATATGTTGTCAACTGTGCGCCATCAGTGATTCTGTTCTGGCGGAAATGATGCTACTTCTTGCAAAATCAAACTAGCAGTACTGATTAATTGATTAAATTTAATGGAAATTTTCATGTTATTCCTGATTTTTTAGTTGTGATATTATGATAACTTGTTAGCTTATTAAATTATGAAAATTGTAAATCAAAAAACTGGAAGCAAGACATCTTTCGTACCTTGTTGAGACGTTGGTGCAGTATATAATAATGCTGTCTAAATTACGCTATGGTAATTAAAATCGATTTATTTCCATTTCGGGAAGGATTTGGAAAGTAAGAGTATGAGATCGTCGAGGACGAGCAACTCTTCCAGAACTTTCTTTAGTCAGGCCTTCGTTTGCGACGGCCCAACTTCTTAACCGCCTCCTACCGGCCCGTCATAACAGAGACTGTCATCGTCATCGACATCTTCCCTTAACCCTAGCCGCTCGAGGCCGCCGCGTCCCGACCACCGCAGCCGCGCGACCCCCCTCCTCTGCCTCGCCGACTTCCGCCGCTCAGTTCTCTGACCGCGGCCGCACAGGCCTTGATCCAGATGAGCACGCCTCCGTCCAGATCCAGGTACGCGCATCCGCGCATCTCTTCCTTCTTACGACGATTTCGTTCCTCTCAAATTGTTCGATGCCTGAGCCATGATTGCTCCGTAGGAACTGCTGTTTGCTGTGAGCCGTGGAATCTCCGTAGCTTGCTTTAGGGCGCCACCCAATCCGTCAGTCTAGTTCATCGTGGATTGGTTTCATTTCGTTGCTGTAGTTGTTACCTGCGGGTTGGTTCTGCCTGAAATGTTGGGGAGTCTATCTTAACCCGCTTTCGCTGGGGCAAAATTCGCTACCGGTGCGATCTAGTTAGCCGTATGTTTTGCACCGATCTAAACATAGGACAGGTGCTGTACTGCTGTGTGATTTCATTAAGCTGTTGTTAGGTAATACTGTGTTTCAGTTGAAAATTATTTGGCACCGGAACACCTTCGTTGGTCTAGCATGCCCTATAGAATATTAGTTGCCATGTTAATTCTCTTGATTAGCAGTTCTGATTCCTTTAGATAACTGCACTATACGTTAACAGTAAGTTCTGCAGTATAATTTGAGCATCCTCTTTAACTGTACTGTATGTTAGTAAGTTCTATAATTTGAGCATTCTTATTATGAGCGCCCCTATAGTTTAGACAACTATAATTTGCCTCTATAGTTTCATTGGGCCATTATTTAAACAGCCGCTTGTTTGTTTATCAACATTGACGTCTACTGCATTATGTTTATTTTCTGCATAGCTACCATTATATTTGGGTTATTTTGTGAAATTGGGATTGAGAGATGGGGAGTTATTCTCCTTTTCGTTTCTCTTTTCTGGGACTGTGGATTTATGAAGGGCAATGATGGGAGGCTGGGGGGTTTCGGATGGGTACGAGGGATCAAAGAGGCCACGAATGATGATGGAATCGAATCCGTACTTCGCAGTGAACGCAGGGAGTTCTCTGGATGTCTCAAAGAGGGCCAGGATGATGGAACCGGGCCCTCCCTATTTCGGAGGAATGGGCAGCAGCGCTGGCTACCAGCCCTTCAGTGGTAATTTACCTGGTGCAGGGGTTAGCACCACTGGCATGCAAAGCTTTCCTGGTGTCCGACTACGAGGGCTCCCTTTTGATTGCATTGATATTGACATCTGCAAGTTCTTTGTGGGGCTGGACATAGTGGACTGCCTCCTTGTGCACAAGAATGGCCGCTTCACCGGTGAGGCTTTTGTCGTCTTCCCGACAAGCATGCAAGCTGAATTTGCACTGCATCGCAACAGACAGAACATGGGTAGGAGGTACGTTGAGGTGTTCAGATGCAAGAAGCAGGAGTACTACAATGCTGTTGCCTATGAGGTGAACCAGGGCGGTTTCTTTGACGAGTACCGTCGCTCCTCACCACCTCCGAGATCTAGGAAGCCAGATGAAGACAAGAGCAGTATGGAGTACACTGAGGTGCTGAAGCTTCGTGGGCTTCCCTACTCTGCCACTGTGGAGGACATCATCAAGTTCTTTGTGGAGTATGAGCTGACAGAGGAGAATGTGCACATTGCGTACCGTCCAGATGGAAAGGCTACAGGTGAAGCGTTTGTTGAGTTCCCAACAGCTGAAGTTGCAAAGACTGCTATGTGCAAGGATAAGATGACCATTGGGACGAGGTACGTGGAGCTGTTCCCGTCCACACCGGAGGAGGCCAACAGGGCGAAATCTCGCGGGAGGCAGTGAAGAAATCTTTGGATGCCCTGGTTGTATGCAGCTGCCATCGTGTAGCTTTCACTCTGCATGCTTATCATCGGTGCTAAGATTCCAAGAAACTGTACCTCAGTTAGGTGGTATTTGGCATGTGTCCTGTTTCTTGCTTGTATGATGACTTCTATGTGAACCTAACTGTAACAGTTTAATACTTTTGTTCTTCTGTTGGAGAATCAGTTCTATTTTTTGTTGTCATGTTGTCGGGTCTGGAAATTTGTAGCCTCTCCGATGCTTGGATAATTGGTAACCGTCTGTGTCCAAAAAACGGAAGACTTATGCATCAGTTCGTCTTACGGGAACGCAGTTATTCGAGATCACATACGAAGTCAGTATTGGTGTGCTCTAGTTGGCGCATATCTTAATATATTTTTTTCGTGCTCTCTTTGCGACGTAAGAAATTTCTCTTTTTTTTTTTTGAAAATTTTGTACGATTTCGGTAAAAAATATTGAGGCTGTTATATCTTGGATCCGGTTATATTCTCCCATCAGACACGCACAAAAACCTTCCCTCCTTTACCATCAGGTCCATCACTTGAATTGGTCCTCGACTTGCCACTTCCGTCCCGTCCGTATGCCATCTATCCTCCGCCACCGGTGGACAATCCACGACGGCCATTCCCATTGCCGGACCACGAGGAGACGTCACGTGCTAAGGGCATCTACAATGCGTTCAAAAAGTGATTTATAAGAATTAAAATATTTCTTATAATATGTTATAAACATTGTGCAAGTTATCTATAAAAAAAAAACAACTAAAGTTATTTATAAAGCTATGGCCAAACCATAAAAAATAAAAAATTAGTTGTTTTTTCTCATCCACTTTTTTATTAGTCATGGATATAATTTTTATTTTTTTATATTTTAATTGTTGCTTACATATTGTGCATCTTATCAACAACTAAAATAAACTTCACATGTACTTCACTCTTATGGATTAGTAGGGCAACAAGCAGTGTGGTTGCATGCCATCGCCATCGCGACGTCAAGAGCTGGACCATCGTGTTCCATCTATGGTCGTATTAGCCGGCAGGATTATACGTATAGGAGTATTATATGCCGACACGAGTCGCCTTGCCGGAAGCGGAGTGCCCCCGTTGACCTCTTAGAGCCGTTTGGCAGAGGCTTTTAACTTTTCGTTGTCCGGTAGAATTAAAAAAGCTTTGATAAATACAATTTTTTTTAAAAAATTGATTTTTATTTGATTCTATAAAGTGATTTTTTAAAATAAATTAAAAAGTTGAAAGCTAAAAAAAATTTAGCTTTTTCTGATTCTGTAAAGTGATTATCTGTCGTAATTCTAAGAATTTATTTTAAAAAATCAAAGAAAATTACTTTCAACCACAAAAGTACTTCACATAAAAATAAAAAATAAATTTAAAAAATCACTTTAATCATAAAATTACTTCACAAAAAGAATTCAAAGTGAATTAAAAATTAGGTCCGCCAAAGGGCCTTTAGCTACCAGCTCCTTGTTTGTTCGGTGTACAGTAACTACCACGTCGTCATCCTCCGGGTTCTTGCTCCGCGCTGTACATAGGCAGACACTGACACTGAACCGCTGGCAAGCCGCATCCCTAGTAATCAAATCTCAACTGAGCTACCACTAGCTCAGCTCAGCTAGTCCGATGGCCTCGTCGCGGCCGTACCGCGTCCTTCTACTTGCCTTCCTGGTTCTCACCGTCGCCGCCGCGGCAGCGGGAGTTGCGTTCCCCAAGGATGCGCTGCCGACCAAGTCGGGCTACCTTCCCATCCCGCCCGTCAACGCCTCCCTCTTCTTCGCCTTCTACGAGGCGACGCACCCGGTGACGCCGCCGGCGTCCACGCCGCTCCTCCTCTGGCTGCAGGGCGGGCCCGGATGCTCCGGCCTGTTGGCCAACTTCTTCGAGCTCGGCCCCTACTTCGTCACCCCGGACGGCGCCACCCTGTCGCGCAACCCCTTCTCGTGGAACCGTCGCTTCGGCCTGCTGTTCATCGACAACCCGCTCGGCACCGGGTTCAGCGCCGCGCCGTCCCCCGCCGCCATCCCCACCAACCAGTCCGTCATCGCCGCGCAGCTCCTCGCCGCGCTGCAGTCCTTGTTCGCGCTCGACCCGAGCCTCCGCGCGCGGCCGTTCTTCCTCACCGGCGAGAGCTACGCCGGCAAGTACGTCCCCGCGGCGGGGGCGCACATCCTGGAGGTGAACCCGACGCTGCCCGAGCGGATGCGCGTCAACCTCCGCGGCGTGGCCATCGGCAACGGGCTCACGCACCCGGTCGCGCAGGTGGCCACGCACGCCGACTCGGCGTACTTCACGGGGCTCATCAACGCGCGGCAGAAACGCGAGCTCGAGGCGTTCCAAGCGGAGGCGGTGTCGCTGACGCGCGCGGAGCGTTGGCGCGAGGCGTCGGACGCGCGGGGACGGGTGCTCGCGCGGCTGCATAACATGACGGGCCTCGCCACGCTGTACGACCTGGCGAAGCAGCGCCCCTACCGGACGGCGCCCCTCGGCGCGTTCCTCAACCGCGCGGAGGCGAAGTCCGCGCTCGGCGCGCGCGCGGACGTCGCGTGGGAGGAGTGCAGCGACGCGGTGGGCGCCGCGATGCACGCCGACGTGATGAAGAGCGTGAAGCCGCAGGTGGAGGCGCTGCTGCGCCGGACGCGCGTGCTGCTGTACCAGGGCATCCGCGACCTCCGGGACGGCGTCGTGTCCACGGAGGCTTGGCTCGGCGAGGTGGACTGGGACGGCCTGAAAGCGTTCCTCGACGCCGACCGCGTCGTGTGGCGGGTCGATGACGGGGAGCTCGCCGGGTACGTGCAGCGCTACGGCGCGCTGTCGTACGCGGTGGTGAACGGGGCGGGACACCTCGTGCCGGCGGACAACGGCCGCGGCGCGCAGGTGATGATCGAGGACTGGGTGCTACAGGCGGGGCTGTTCGGACACGATGCCCACGGCATGAGACGTGCAGCCTGATGTTCGTACTGAGCACTGCAATAAGATTTTGGACCGAGGATAGATTCCGTCCATGTATCTGGCGAAATATGCCAACTAATTGGAATTACCAATGAACATTCAATACTAGTTGCAACAATGTTACAGTAATTGAAAAAAAAACTTAAGATGCAACTAATTGGAATTGGAATTCACGGAGAATTCAATACTGGTTCGGTTTCTCTTTGTTCTGTCTCTCTGCTTAATGTACATTGGCCTGCAATTTCTCGCGGTTCTTCATGGTGGCGCAGCCATGCTTGGCGTTGGCGGTGGTGCGCGGCGGACAAGCGAGGCAATGTCGCGGCTCTCTGGGGAAGCAGACGCTGCCGGCTCCTTCTCGGAACCGGGGCACGGCAGCGATCTCTGTGGAAGTACTAGACGCTGTCGCCGTCGTCAAGGCGAAGCGGTTGAACAAGACAGCGTCACAGCGGGGCGATGGACGTTTTACCAACCCCTGCTGCTCCAGGCATGGAGAGACGAGTGTGTGAGCGGCTCCTGCCTGCAGTAGAAGTCAAGACTGCGACGTCTGACGCGAGCTTACGAGTCAAGACTAGCCAGACAGAGGAAGCAAATTATTACAGAATCGAATTAAAGGTGCAAGATGACAAGGTGTGATACGGGGCCTTTTTTTTTTAAAAAAAAAAACCATACTCTAATTCAATCAAATCCAATTTGAAATAAAAGCACGATCGCAAAGAACAAAGTTTGAATGTGATATCTATTTGGTTCACAAGGTTCAGCCCAGATGGGATTGGAACGGTTCGGTTACGGCGTGTCGATGGACATCTTCTAGTTGGGCTTCATTTTCGCCGACGGGAAAATGAATACTGGGCCGCATCATTTTCGCCGAATGGACCAGACAAAACATCACGGCCAGAGACGTCTAGCAGTGTGACGGAATCTCTCCTGCTCGATTAGACTAGTGTATGCATTTTTTTTTCTGGAAGAATTTTTTTGGCATATTTTCTTGAAGAATTTGGTGCCTAGGACTAGTAAATCGGCAGGCAGTTTCAAATACAGCTCCGGCGTCTGCCCATTTTACTGGCAGTTTCAACTACAAATACAAATTCGTTTGAAATTTGAATGAACTTTTACAGAAATTATTCAGAGCCACCTCGTTGGAAAGGGCGACGCATCATCATTTTCTCCAAATTTGAATTGCTTAAAAGCAAAGCACAAGCTTAAAAAATATAATAAATCAACCGCGGAAAATAGACATTTTCGGTTACAGTGAACGTCCCCACCTCCTGGCCGGCGGCCGTTCCCCGAAACAAAAGCAGGCCGGCCGCCCCTCCCACCGCCGCCGCCTCCTCCTGCTCCCGCGCCTCGAGGTCGGCCGCCGAGCGGCCAAGCTTCCGCCGATGGAAACTGCGGGTGGCGCGCAGAGGCCGCGCACGCTGCGGGACCTTGCGGAGGAGGGGAAGAAGCGGGCCGTCCTGCTCCTCGTCTTCGCCTTTGGGCTCGCCTTCCTCATGTCCCGTGAGTCCTCAACCCCCAACCCCCAACCCCCAATCCTAGTTTAGCACTAGTTGTTACTAGCTGTTGGCTTTGCTTCCCAGTGGGATACGTGTGATTTTGTCGACGAATTTCTCCGTCAGCTCTCCCGTGGTTAGGGTTTATATTGGTTGCTCGTGGCGTAAATTCAGGATGAGACTTCGTGTTTTCGGCAATCACCCTGCCTTCATACTGAATCACTAACTTTTTGCCCATTTTGTGGACCTGTAGAGTTAGTATATTCCAGTGGTTCTAGCATGAGCGGTGGTTCATACACGGCACTGGACTTGTCTTTAGGTAGGTTGTTCTTGTGTCAGGACCCAGGTGATCGGCCACTTATTTAGGATGTTAAAACTTCGCGTTTAAATTATTTACTATCAATGGCAGTCTATTAACAATGCCTCTCCTTTAGTAGAAGTTAGATTTACAAGGCGTGCTTTGTGCTGAAATGTACTTTATTAATTGTAGCTAAACCGGGATGATAAAGTCTACATTGAAGGAAGATAAGCCAAAACATGCCATTTCGATAATGTATGCTCAAATAGGCACAAATTTGATATGGGTTCCATAAGGGCTACGTTATGAGACAATTTTATATTTTGGACCAGTCAGTCATAAAGATATTGTCCCATGCTCATATTTCTGCGAACTGACCGATCCTCCCTGTTGCAGTGACAAGCTCTTCGGCGTGGATTAACCTTCCATTTGCCACAGCCCTGATTGTTTTATTTCGCTACATATCACTTGACTATGACATCCGTAGAAAGGCCACAACTACCAGTGATCATGATACCCGTCCTCCACTTGTCGAGACGAAAAGTACTGAGATAAAGAAAGTGCCTCCTATTATAAACGATGGAAGATCAGAATGGAGGAGTAAGGTTAATTCGCCCCCAGTTGAAGCAGCATTTGAACAATTCACAAGGCATCTTGTTACAGAGTGGGTAACTGATCTGTGGTACTCCCGTATAACACCTGACAAGGAAGGTCCAGAAGACCTCATCAATGTAGTTAATGCTGCCCTTGGAGAGTTTTCAGTCCGAGCAAGAAATGTTAACCTTATAAGCCTGCTAACTAGGTAAACTTCTTGCGATCTTGTTTCATCATGATAAATACATGGACAGCGTAAACTATTGGTGTGCCTTATATTAAAGCCTCATCTTCCTTTTTTCAGGGATTTGGTTGATCTTATATGCAAGAACTTGGAGCTTTATCATTTATGCCAAGCAAAGATTGGGAAAGAAAAGTTTGTTAAACTTTCTGCAGAGCATCGTGATGCTGAACTGAAAATGACCCTTATGGCTGAAAATAAGTTGCATCCTGCTTTATTTTCAGCCGGTGCCGAATACAAGGTGAGGCTTATTGAATAAACAGTCAGCTTCATGTGTAACTAAGGAACTCTATCACTAATGTTTGTGTTATATTTAATTACCGTCCTGTTTCGTATGCTTGTTGCATTTTTCATTTCTAATACTTGCTGGACCTTGTTTCATGTGTGAACCATGATGTTGGATCGAAGTACATGATCAGTTGATGCTGCTAAAAACACATAGAACAAACATTGAGTGTACATAATTTCTATTCAAGTACAAGAAAATAGTAATTTTTCCATGATGAAGTGCTGGTTCAATAAATATATGAACATTAACTACCTTTGTAAATTATGCAAGCTTATTTTGATATATGTCGTTTTACAGTTTTAAGTCATAATTTATTTATCACACTTGGTAACAAAGCTCTTAATTCATGTCTTAATTTGTTGCTTGCATAAGATTGTTATTGGTAAGTTGAGCATTGTAGTAACACATGTTTTTCTTTTTACCTTCCAGGTCTTACAAAGTCTTTCTGATAGATTGATCTCAGCCACTGTGAAGCCCCAGGACTTGCAGTGCTCTTTTTTCCGACATACAGCCCGAGAACTTCTTGCATGTGCAGTTTTGAGACCTGTTGTGAACTTAGCAAATCCAAGGTGATAACTCAATGCTTCTTAAAAAATAAAAAGAAGCTTAATTCTTTTTGTTCATATGATTTTTTTATAGTGTCACCATATTGAGGTGTAAATTTTGCAGATTTATAAATGAGCGGATTGAATCCTTGGCTCTTTCTCGGGCCGGCAATGCAGAGAAAGGAGTTGCAGAATGCTTGGAGGATGCTACAACTGTTAAGCCAAGGGAACCTCCAATGCCTTCTGTAGATGAATTTTCTGCACTAATAGACGACTCAAGTCCTGGTGTTGAACTTGTTCAATTTCATCAGGATCAATCCAAAGCATCAGATATTCAACCCAATAAAAGTAAAGATCTGTCTGTAAAACTAAAATCCCCAAATACTTCTTTGAGCAGTAGTTCACATCCGCTTGAGTCAACTTCCTTGGAACATGTGCACCGGGCAACTTCCTTGGGTATCAGCTCCCACACTTCCACAGATAATGGTCTTCCATCAAATCACAAAGATAGTGACCAAGCAGCTAGGGATAATTATGGGAGGGACCGGGCAACTTCCTTGGGTATCAGCTCCCACCACAAACGTCAAGCTTTAGCACCTGAGCACCTCGAGAACATGTGGACAAAGGGGAAGAATTACAAATTGGAAAACATAAAACATGGTGCGAAAGTGCCGCCTCTAAGCTCCGCTCCTTCAGTGCAGCACTCAGTTCCCAGCAGCACTTCCATTCATCATCATAGAATTCCTCAAAAGCAGACAATTTTTTCTTCTGAGGACCAACATTTCATAAGACACTCGACTACACCTACATATTCAAATGGCACGAACCATCTGCATAAAAGTCTGTCTGCAGAAATGTTAGGGCATCCCAGCTCAGAAGACTTCGGAATGGAGAGTGACAGCTCATACAGCACTGAGGGTGACGAAAGTAACTACGTAACTGGACTAGACTCTCCTGTTACCAGAGTTTGGGACAGCAAAAGCAAAGGAAATGCCACCTCATCACATATACACCACCCACTTGAATCTTCTGGTCTCCACAAAACAAAGGAGAATCGAAGTCATGTTGGAAAATTGAAAGTCTCAAGAACTTCTTCTGGAAGAAAAAGGTCAAGGTCAAATGCTCTAAAGGCTCCTGTCTGGCAAGAAGAGACATCATCTCTCTCGGTTGGGGATGATTCAGATATTCTGAATTCATCTGCAAATAATTCAAGGATGAATGGACTATTTGATGATACCGAGGTGGAAAGTATGGCTAGGATGCGTGGTAGTGCAAATGCATCGTCTTTGTCATTGGCATCAACCAACTCTTCTTATTCATCGAATTATTTTGGTGCTAATGTGCTGGAAGATTCTTATTTAAAATTAAGATGTGAGGTATTGTACTTTCACTTAATCTGCATCGTTCCACATAACTATCAATGGTACATAACTATATTAGATTCTGCTTAATCCAGGTTGTAGGAGCTAGCATTGTGAAAAGTGGGTCTGGCATGTTTGCTGTATATTCTATTTCAGTGACCGATGCCAATGGTAATAGTTGGTCAATCAAAAGGAGGTGAATATGTTCTAGCTTTTTTCCTGCTTGATGACCCGTATGAAAATATTTTGAAATATGATTTGTTCCCCTAAGTTTACTATCTGCGTGTGGTTGTTGTGCATTTTAATTAGGTTTCGCCATTTTGAAGAGTTGCATCGCCGGCTAAAAGAATATGCCCAGTACAATCTTCATTTGCCTCCAAAGCATTTTTTCTCATCAGGTTTAGAGGTTCCTGTTGTACAAGAGAGATGTAAACTGCTTGATATATATTTGAAGGTATATCTTGTCTATCTGAACATACTCTAGTTAATATTATTTGATTTTCTCCATATTTCACCAAAAGACCAAAAGACTAGTTTTAGAACTGAGATGTATATGCAAGAACTTATTTATTTGGGCCTGCTTAGTTCAAGGCGTACTCTAAGGGCGGCTTCATTAGTGTCCAAAACTGCAAGCATCTTTCAAGAAACCGAGAAAAATCATAGTTTTTGGCTTAGGACTATAAAGGGGCCGTGATTATTAGAATTACTAAAGTTACATATGATTCTTTTCTTTTTGTCATCTCATGGCATGAAGATCATTGAAATCTGCTTTTGTTTATTATGTCTTTATTAAATATCAATGTGATCTGTGTTCTGTTCTACTGTTTCTTTATTGTCGCTAAACTTGAAGTAAACATTTTCTATGCTAGAATGTTTTACATGCTTCTTGATGTGATGTGAATCTTGTTAAGTTTGGCTGTTAAGCTAAGAAAAACCATTTATCATCTTTTCTCTACATTACAGAAGCTGCTTCAGATTCCAATTGTCTCGAGCTGTATAGAAGTATGGGACTTTTTAAGTGTTGATTCACAGGTTAGTTTCATTATATTTTTCTTATCAGCTCAATGTTTATGAAGTCCATGTAATAACTTGGAAAATGTCCTGATTGCAGACATATATTTTCACAGATTCTCTCTCGGTAATCCAGACATTGTCAGGTACCTGTGTCCTTAAAGTTCCGTGATTATTCTTGAAATCCCTCGATTTTGGCATTATTTAATGCCTGTTTCCTGATATGTTGCAGTCCGTTTAGATGAAAGATCAAATGAGAAAGATAGAAAAGCACTGAGGTCTGCAGAAGATTCGAGTGGAAATTTAATTTATGGAATTTCTTTGCATGAACATAAAGACAATTCTGGGCATAAGGAATCAGATTTTACTCGGGATGATGGTTTGAGATTTAGGAAAGGGAATTTGGGAAAGAATTTAGGAACTAGTGTTAGCAAGACAACTGACAATCTTTCTCAGGATAATTCTGAAAGTGACCCAGAGCAGAATGATTACTCGCTCTCAATAAACCCAGGAAAGTCTAAGAAACCATTTTCAAGTGCAATTGATGACACATCTCAAATTTTTGAGCCTGATGGTTACTCACTAACTCCTAATGATGTAAGTTGTAATTGTTTCTGTTAACTCAGTTTTAGTTTTTTTTTTTTTTTTTTCATTTTTGAGAGATGTACAGTAGGGGGTCACCCCCTACCATGGATTATATTAATGTATATCTAAGAAGAATAAGCTATACAGAAGAAAACTCATTACTCCTAAGGCTCTGTTCCTGCATTTTCAGCAATATACCGCTTCTCATTTTGTGTATTTTATTTTAAGTTAGTAGCCTCTCTGATAGATATCTGTAAACCTACTCATTGCAGTGGATGGCTCCAAATCTTAGTGTCCCTTTGTTTCATCTTGTTGATGTGGTTTTTCAGCTCCAAGATGGAGGCTGGATCAGGCGAGTTGATTCACACCTATTGTTATTATTTTTTAAAATTTGCATTTATAAACAGTTTCTGCTTGTGGATTCAACTCTGTATGCATGGTTATCTTTTGTAGGCGTCAAGCATTTTGGGTAGCAAAACAAATACTGCAATTGGGAATGGGAGACACATTTGATGACTGGCTTGTTGAAAAAATCCAGTTACTGAGGAAGGGGAGGATAGTTGCTTTTGCAATTAAACGTGTTGAACAGGTAAGTGGCATGTGTCTTTTTTTTTTTTGCAAACGTTTTTTCCCATTTCTTTATGTGGCTAGATATTTTTTGCTGTTAACAGATTTTTGACCAGGACACTTCTCTGATTTAGGCTACTCTTGTTCTGTACAGCTTCTCTGGCCTGATGGAATTTTCTTGACAAAACATCCAAAGAGACAAGCAGCATTACCTCCTGGTGTTCAGAACAATGGCATCAACAACAATCTGACTTATGAACAACGGCTACAAGCTGCTCATCGTGCAAATTTTGTCCGTGAATTGATAATAGGTGAACTTGGCAGTACTTAGCAATTATCTATCCATTCTGAAGGGTTAATCACGATTCATATTATCTTTACTTTTTATTTTGCTTCCTTGTAGATCTTCATTTCTAGCACACAATTTATGCCTGAATGATCTGTAATTAACAGACTCATCAGTTGCTTACTATCATACTGTTTTTTTTTCCTGTGTAGATAAAGCACCATATTCATTAGTGAGCCTGGTTGGTCGAAAGGAATATGAAAGGTGCGCTCAGGATATTTTCTTCTTTCTCCAGGTAACATTAGTGGAGTGTGGAATGCATTCTTAGTGCAAACTCTTTTCATCTGCTTACTCTACAGTATCAGTTTGGGTTACTCTACTGTAGAGGCTGATTTAACATAATTAGTTATCAGGTGCTGTAGGAAATTATAAACTACATACAGTTGCTAATATGTCAGAAACAGATCTAGCTCTCTGATCCTTGATTTGTATTTGTTTTCTTTTTTTTTTTCTGCAGTCCCCAGTTTGCTTGAAGCAGCTAGCATTTGAACTCCTCGAGCTGCTTGTTCGAGCTACATTTCCTGAGTTAGATGGCACGCTGAGGACGTGGCATGAAGATAAGGAGCAATTGCGCTCCTTGGAACGATGAGTTGTTCAGGGAGCAGTGTCCAAAATAGAAATTGTTCTGCCAGAGTTCTGACCCTTCCCTGTAAATAAGGTGGTTCCGAAGGATTGCTGATCGACGACAGTTCAAAGAATGCAGCATTGTTGCAGTGTGAATAATAGCAACTTGTGCGAGAAGGTTCCTTTTTTCCCCCCAAAGCAGACCGGTTTTGTGCCCAATAGGCCGGTGTCATTTTTCCCCCTGAGTTTCGCCATACGTAATGCAGCCTTAAAGGAAAGGTAATTGTAAATTTTTTCCTTCCCAGTAGCTTAGGAGGATAGGTGTGTTCTTTCTTAGCTTCTGTGTAATATTTTTTTGTCGTACCCAGCTATGCAACTCAACATGTTGAGCAATGAAGAATACAGGTTGATCAATGAATATGGCTCTTTATGGTTGCTGTTACAACTTTACATGAAATCATGAATTGTGGTTTTGCTACGATTTATGCTGTGTCATTTATGTCAAGTTTCACCAAAATATCCCTGTATCCACCCCTGACTGAGGGCCTGAGGCAGCCACGGGCAATAGACGAGCAGAGCAAGCTTCCTCGATGCCTCAGTCTGAGTCACTCCAAGTATTATTCTATAGCACTTGCGGTTTCCTCCTGTTCAACAACTGCTTTTCATTCCATTTTCCCAACAAAGCAGTCAAACCCACTGGAATTCAACACTGCTCTGCAGTCTGCTGCTGGGATACACGGTCCTGCCTTGGCCGATGCTCCTGATGCCGGCCAAGGTTGGCTCACACTGTTCCCTTGGAATTCACAACGTGTGGCTCTTGCTCCATCACGAGCTAGGATTCAAGGTACTTGGGTGTCTCTTCAACACTCGTCCTCGTCAGAGGATCAGAGTAGGATACGGGTCCAAGAATTCAAGTTGGATGAAGATGAGTCCGCGGCACCACTCATCTTATTCTCGCGCTACTGCATGGGAACACGTCTGCATCGTCGTAGGCCGTAGCCAGTATCCACACTGCACTATCCAATTGGCAGGCGTGTGCCATTCGGTCCTGAAAATTTCCTTCATGACGACCTTGCACGAGCTTTATGACCCTCTGCTCTGCCGATAGACATGTTGACATTGTTCATGGCACGGCAGTGCCAAATCCAATTGTTCCTGCATGAAACTATACACAGAATCAAATCGGTGGCTGGCCGGTGCCCACCGCATCCGCACGCACCACCGGCCGGAACGGTGCAATCCAAGTAGGCGGCACCGCAGAATCGATCGGTGGCCGATAGTCAAGGACGCCATGGCTTACATCCGACTGGGCTCGGCATCTCCAAGAGAACTCATAAAATAACAGCTTCGTCTTCGCGTAGCATTCCTAGATCCCATTGACGCCGCGCCGCGTGCATATGCTGCAGAGATTCCGATGGTCGAGAGGGACATGGCTCGTCATGCACGCTAATATAATCAAAAGGCTTTTTCTGTAGATTTTGCTTCTCCCTCTCTCTCAGTTGACATTTGGGCAGGTCAAATGGAAAACAAACTGGTTGCCAGATCCCTAAAGAAGGAAATAATCGTGTTCGCTTGTCAACGGTGTTATTTGCACATAAACAAATCGAATTAGAGAGCATGATTCCAGGTTTATTCCGTATTGCATCACCCTGCAAGATTGTTCGTCTTCTCCCATCCTCTCTCTCTGTCTTCTGAGTTTCAGAAAGTTCAACTCTCTAAACAACAACAGTGTTGTGATCGGAGGTCATGGTCAAGCGACAAGTGCCATCTCCGTCGCGAGATGTCACCTGTTAAGCTATAAATACAACACGTGAAAACGGGGTAAACTAGGCCGGTTCAAGTCCACTGACGCATTACGTGTAATCTTAAACCCCTTTTCTATCCATCCACTGATGAACTGACCAATCGATCGGTTCCACTCATTCGTGCCCCGCACTAGCAGTATACAATGCCGCAAGCAGCAAGCTAGCTGCATCAGCGAGCCGTGCTCTTTGACTTTGGAGCTGGTTCCGCCATTAGCACAATACTACTGATTCGTAGGTGCCGTGTCGTCTATGACTATATATATACGCATACTAACACACGCCCCTCGCCCCAAAGTCAACCACGCCTGATTTCCATTGCTTCCTTGGCTACAAATTGAAGCATTGCTCATCACATGATAGATGGAGCCCTCGAATGACTGGGATCTGCAGGCAGTCGTGAGGAGCTGCGGCGCGGCGGCGAGCAGCAGCAGCAGCAGCTCGGGAGCAGCAGAGCCTCGGTCGGCGGTGGCACCGCCGCGGCACAAGGAGGCGGCTGGCCCCATCGTCGACGCCGGTTCTGAGTCGTTTCTCGGGCGACCGGCGGCCACGATGCGGGGCCTGGAGTACTTAAACCTGGATCACGTGCTGCCGTTCTCGATCACGCCGACTTCCGGTGAGCGTGCGCACGGCAACGAGGTGCTCATCTCTTTCCCGGCTGCCTCGACCTCCGGTCAGTCGAAGAAGCAGGCTGGACGCAACGCTCCCAGGCCTAAAAAAAGGTAGTATACACTAGTATCACAGCATATCCAACAAGGAAATATATCACAGTTGATTTATGCTAAAAAGGTATTTGATGCACGCAGCAAAAAGAGCCAGCTTAAGAAAGTGGTGTGCGAGGTGCCGGTGGCCGACGGCGGCGTCTCGACGGACCTGTGGGCGTGGCGCAAGTACGGTCAGAAGCCAATCAAGGGATCGCCGTATCCTCGGTACGTTCAAAACTAGCCAACTAGTAGTAGCCTTCCATTCCATGCATTTCACTCTACGTACTGCATCGGCCGATGGAACACAACTTTGCATGGCTGATGATAATAACCGATAATGGTCAAACTGAGTTGCAGGGGATACTACAAGTGCAGCAGCATGAGGGCGTGCATGGCGCGCAAGCTGGTGGAGCGCAACCCGGAGAAGCCCGAGGTGCTCATCGTCACCTACATCGGCGAGCACTGCCACGCCGTGCCGACCATGCTCAACTCGCTCGCCGGCACCACGCGACACAAGCCGCCGTCCCCTGACCAGCACTCCCTCCAGATGTCGGACGAGGCGTGCCCCATGATCGTGGACGGCGGCGCCGCGGAGACGCCGGACGACGAGAGCAACCTGTGGCCAGTGGATATGTCGCTGCTCGACGAGTATCCACTTGATGACTTCCTGGCAGGGCCATTCGATGACGATGTCGGCGTTTCTTTGGAGGACCAGGACGAACAGGACGGTCTTGGACGCCGGATGTCGCTGTAGTTCGGGACAACGTGGTCTGTGGTGAAGAGCCAGTACTGCACATTGACCTCGAGCTGTCTCTCTTGATTATTCTCTTCTCTTAATTAGAAGCAGCAGCAGTAGTTGTTATTCTATAAACAAAGAGAGGTCGGTGCGTACGTCTTGGTGATACATTGAAACTAGACGAGATGTTGTACTGTGTACATTTGACCGTCTTCAGTTTCATAGTCCTATGTTGGGTGTCATGGCGTCATGTCAATTGTTTACCTATATATGTTCTTGTTTAGGACGGCATTCCTACGGAAAATGACTCGTGTGTCACGTCCCGATCGTGATTAAGGTGACATCTCGTATGATCTTTATGTGCTGTTGGGGGAAAGAAACGCAGCAACGAAAAATTAGAGTTAAAGGAGGATCAAAGGCACTTCAAGCCCCCGGTAACTATTTGATTTGTGTTCCTGTGCTGTCAACATGTACTGCAAAATGTGAATGAGAAAATTCAAATGAAGTATATATGGATGAATTATTGCATGCAATCATATATCAGCACGCCCATTTGTACATTGTCACGCATGAGAGCAATATTTTAGAAAAAAGTAAATTTTACAAAACTATAGTTAATTTGTCAAAATTATCACAAAGCTACAGATTTAATAGTCTCGTTAAAGTAGACCAAATGTATTCTTTTACCTCTCCTTAGAAATCAATCTCAGCCGTCGAATTTTGTAAAAAAAAAAAAAGAGAATACGAAATTAAATTTCCAAATCTTCCAGCACTGTCCGTAATTATCGCCACCTGCCAATTTTTCCTCCGCCGATCATGCTGTTCCGATTTCCAATGATTTTTCCTCAGCCGATGGTTTCCAACTGTTGTTTTACCTAGCAAAAGGAGTTTTTTTTTTTTTGAAAGGACCTAGCAAAAGGAGTTGACACGTTTAAAAGTTAACAATAACAATGTGTCAGCTCAAAAATCTTGATTAGAATTTAGAAAACGGAGCACGAAATCTTGTCACGTGTACTACCTAACGTACAGACTAGATCGGTGCTATAGACGATGCAGGTTTATCAACTGATTTGATTGTTTTCTGTTTTTCAATTTATTTTTGAATTTAATTTTTTTTTTCAAATTTAAAAAACTTCTGCCCCATATAAACTTGACCATGTGTCTTAAAAAACCGTGACCACTGGTTGTAACTCGGTCAATGGTATTTATTTCCAAAATCGGATTTAGTTTTTAAAATTGTCACATGCACCACTTTTCATATCTCATTTATTTTTTTTTAATTTAAATATTATAATAACTGATAATTAATGAGGTAAAAATAACTATTTACTCATCGAGATCCATACAAATGGACGGTTTATGTTCATTTTGGTTAACTGTAGAATCTATCATTTAATATACAGTTTTACAAAACTATAAATTTAGTATATTCATGTATCACAAAACTATATGTTTTAAAAAGTGTATCACAAAACTACATATTTTTATGAGTGATATATCACAAAACTACATATTTTATGACTCTTTAAATCTGTAATTTTGTGATACACCACTCATAAAATATGTAGTTTTTGTGATATAATTTTTTAAATATATAGTTTTGTGATACATGAATACACTAAATTTGTAGTTTTATGAAATATTTTTTTTAAATCTGTAATTTTGTAAAAGTTTTGACAACTAGCTAGCTGGAGTTTTATGAAATTTCGACTCGTTCATTCCTTCTTCTTCAATTAATGCAGCTAGACGCAAAGGTATGCTTTGTACATTTGACCATTTACTGTTCGGTGACATCAACAAACTCAAAAAACGTATACACGATCAAGGATATTTTTTTAGAAAAGATAATATATTGCAACCTCTGTGTCGGCGGATGAATGTAGCCGTTGGAGTTCATTATTAGAATAGTGCTCCTCCAAGACTGGAGTGCTAGAATTGAAAATCGCTTATCACGTCATTCTTACGACTGAGGACCTTGATGTTCGTCGATAACGTTCGTGCCTGTGAAGGCATGTCCACCGGCCCAGGCTCCATCATGAGAACTAGGCCCTCCGTGAAAAAATATCGTAGTCGTCTGGAGGATGAATAACGAGCTGTTTTGGTTAGTGTCTAATTTTGTCACGATGAAACTTAGTCATGTCACAGATTTAAGTTATTGTTTGGTTCACTGTTACAACTGTGACAAGCAACATTTTTATAGCACTTTATCTCATATATTATATTTTTATTTTGTTGCCCAACTTTATTATATTTGTAGTTAAAATTTTGTTAGCTACGCTTTTTATGACACTAATCTTAGTCGTAGCAAGCTTAGCTTAGGCACCAACCAAACAGGCTCTAATACTCCTAAATTATACTCACACGCATTGTGAATCGAGATTACCGTCACAGTACCGCCGCCTTGATCATCTCTGTCAGGTGTCAGCTTCATCCTTCATAGTACAGTAACACTGAAAAAATACGCCTTGGTTGGATCATGGTCAGCACGTGGACAAGAGGATCATTCATGAAAGAGCAGACAAGCGTATCCATGGCAAGAATGTCCAAATAACTGGGTGAGATCCCGATATACGGGCAATTTCTCCAACATGATTATTCATGCACCGTATCGACTGCATGCATCGATGAAAAATGATGGAGATCAGAGTCAGCTGAGGGAAACACTGTGAAAGCAACAAGTCGAGCGGTTGACTCAATGCAGCACCACTGGTTTCTTTTACTGTAGCACGCTCCCAGATGAAGGAAAGCAAAAAGAGCGAAAAAACTAGAACTTCTTTTGGCTTCGTCCGTTCCATGCGGCAGGAAAAGAGGAGCTGAAAAAAAAAAATCCATGGCCTCTTTGATCTTGCATGTGGAATCTGTGGACAACAAGAGGACTGACTGCGGCGTTGCTGAATGCTGATAGACTTCGGTAGGAGTGTCTAAATACAATGCATGCTCATGAATTGGATGGATCTCTTTTAAGATCTCTCGATCGGCTAAGAGACTGTTTGTTTTAAATTATAATTCACTTAGATTATATAATTTAGACTAAATAATTTGATTAAAAAACAAACAAGTAGATTATTTATCTGGGTTACATAATTTGAGACCTCAGATTATGATAATTTAATAATTCATCCAAAAAAAATTATTTCAGATTATTTTCTATAAAAGACCTATTATCTATATCATTTTCATCAAAATTATCCATCATATCATTCCACTATTTTATCAACATACACTCCATCATTCATAATACTTCATTAATACAAATAAAAATAATAATCTAACTAATAATTTAGACTTCCAAATAGATAAACATAGATTATAATCTTTAAAATATAATCTAAATTATATAATTATAGATTATAATCTAGATTACATTCTGAACTGCTGTGCTGTTCGTGCACCTCTGACTCTAAACCAACCCTCAAAACTCCAAGAGAGACGAGGGATGTGCCCTATCGAGGAGGATGCAAACAATTTGCTGGGTTCTTTGAGGCGAGCAATCCACTGTGTTTGTGTGCCTGCGACACCCGCCGTGTCCTCCGGCCGGTGTCCAGGATAAGGGAGACTTGCTGGGTTCCCAGTTGCCTTGTTCTGCTGCCGTGATACATGCTCTTCTGTGTCAATTGCACAATAGAGAATTTCACGGCAGGTCCAACCTGATTCTTCCACAACTGAAGTGACGCTCTGCTTTTCCGGGTCTCCCCTCCATCCTCCAGGAGACTGACGGGGACCCCCATCCCATGGCGCACTAGTAGTAAAGCAGTGGCTGAGCATCATTGCAGTCGCGAGCTTGTGCAGAAGAATGCAGTTTTGTCATCGGTAAAAGCGAAGAACTCCATCCCTCTCATCCAGGAGGCATGCGATGCAATGATCCTTCTACCGGTAGGAGTACCTGACTGACCATCCATCAGTGACCACCACCAGCAACAGCGTTGAATGACTGCTGCTCTTTAATGTAATCGCAATGAGTCCCTGATCCCTAGCTAGGAGTAGTCGTTAGTTAGTTAGTTAGTGAAGCGCCGAGGTGATTGAGAGGGGTTGGGGCACGGTGATTGAGATTTGAGAATTGACAGCGCTGACGGCGAGGCAGGAGGGGACCTTTGGGTAGCTTTGTTGCTTACGCAGTGTCTTTCCGGCAGGATTAGGCCGAGCTAAACAAAAGCACTGAAAGAGTGAGAGAGCTAAACAAAAGCTTTGGGCTTGGTTGGGCACTGTCTGCACTGCACGCATGACCCTAGTGCAAAAAGCAGCAGGGCTGGGCGGGAGGTAAACGAAGAAAGGGTTTTCAAGGAGGGAGGGAGGGAGAGGAAGGACCCAGGCAACAGCGACGAAGGCGGAGGAGGAGCAGCGCCAAAAGCAAAGGAAATTGTTCCCGAGGCACCCTCAGAATCACGCACAGATCTTTGTCTTCTCGTCGCCAACCCCAACCGTGCTAGTACGTGCTTTTCCTCTTGCCGTCATCGTGGCGCGGCGCCCACCATGAAAGGGCCACCGAGCTTTTCCTTCCTCTCATCAGCCTTTTCTTTTCCCCATAGCTGCATGAGACATTGAGACATGAGTTGTGGCCTCATCCATCACCTTCGCTTTGCTTGCGTAAAAGCCATGAATTACTTACTCCTACAGTACATGAGCCGGAGATGACCCTTCTCCTCCTGCTTAAGAGCTCGCTACGCTAATGGAGTAATGGCGTTCGCGCCACACAGTAATCACCTAGCTAGGCTCGACAACAAGCACACAAGAGTTCACACCATTCTGTCTGAAAGCAGAAAGCCTCCTCCACAGGTCAAAGAGCAGAGACCCAAGTTCTTACGTGCTACTGTAATAACTGTACTGAGCTACAAGTCATGTTACTGCTAACACTCCGTATTAGACAAAACAAAACTAGGAAATACAGTGTGTATAATGATTAAAAATATCACACAACCTCACAAAAAGAAGAAATACCACACACGCTTCTGAGCACACATGAGAGCGGACAAGGTGGGTAAAGAAAGCCTAAAAAGAGCTCCTTTCCCACGGTCCAAACTCCAAACAAAGCTACAAAAACCTTAAGCCAAAGGTCGTGAAACACGCACTCACACTCTCATAAACAAACTAAAAAGAAGGATAAACAAACTCAAAAGAAGATTTCTCTGTCTAGAATAGGACAGCCGCCGCATGTTGTAGTTGTACTCGACATGCATCACTTTCTTCCTCGCTGAATTTTGGAGCTACTGTGTTCAGCGTGCGAGCAGGGGTGACGAGTGACCTTCTTCCGTCAACAATGTCGGACGGAGGCGGAGCTACGATGAAGCTTCGGATTTCCCAGGATCACTCCGTGACCGCAAAAGAGACGAGTCGCACTCGGACAGGGACGCTGCACAACCCATGCAAATCACTTCGTAAACTTTTTTTGAAGCTTCTCTAATTAACGTAGAAGTAAACATACCTCGGTGGAACGACTCCTTGCAGTGCGCGATGGCGCTGGCGATGCCGTCCTGCTTCTCGACAAGCGAGTCGTCGCGGCGGGACGGCGTGGCGAGCGTGACGGCCGCCGCCGACGCGGACCGGCTCTTCCTCAGGCGGCGGAGCCCTCCTCCTCCTGTTCCTATAGCGTCGCCGGAAGCGCGGCCGCGGGGGCGCACGCTCCGTATCCGCCTGGAGATCTTGGTCAGGTACCTCCTGATGACGTCCCCCGACGGCTTGGTGGGCTTCGTAGGAGCGCTGTCGTCGCCCGTCGGGGACTCCGCCTCCATGAACAGCCTCAACGAGCGCGTGCTGCTGGCGAAGCTGGGGCGGCCGCCGTAAAACGCTGCTTTCTTCGTCTTCATAGCTCCGATTAAGCTCAGCGTTCGCATGTTCTTCTTCTTCCCGCTGCTGCTGTTGGCGCTAGGCTCGGACGCGCAGAACTGGAGCGGCGGCGGGTGGCCGCCGAAAAGGAGGGTGCTCTCGTAGGAGCAGGGCGAGGCGGAGCGGCTCCTGTGGAGGGAGATGACGAAGTCGAGCTCTGCCGCCTCCGAGCTGCACGCGCCGTCGGAGGACTCGTCGGACCCCGACGAGCTGGAGGACGCCCGGACGGAGAAGTCGAGGTCGAAGAATGGGCCCTCCTCCGGCTCGCTGTCCGAGACCTCGGAACGCGCCGCCGCGGTGATGGTGGACACGGCGCGGTGTGGCCCTGGCCGCCGCGCGGCCAGGAGCCGGAGGACCTGCTGCATGGCGCGGCGAGAGGATGCCGGGTGGGTCAAGTGGGGTGGGTGTGCCGTGACGGGGACGGGACGTTCTGGTAGTGCTGCTGCTGTGGTGCCGTGGTGGTGGTCGTGGTCGTGGACGCGGCTTTTAAACTGGTGCGGTTCGAGAAAGGAAGGAGGAGCGGCCGGAGCGCGAAACGAGACGTCGCGGGGAGCGAGTCACGGTCTCACGGGCACACGCGCAAAAGAAAGGCGTAATATTTGTGGTGGTGTGCTTGAGGCCACGGGACGGGGCGGGGCATTTGCTGCGTGGCGCGGGGGGCGGAGCACGGGCGCGATGTGCCCCGTGCACAGCGATTACTCCACTTACATGGTCACTTGGGTGCAGGCAGGACGTCAGAGCACCAAGCAAGGTGCCAAGGAAGGAAGAAACAGAAGCTTCAAAAAAGACGTGGGAAAAGGCGGGGCTCGTTGGCAGAGAAAGCGATGGTCATCTTCATTCGTGCTGCTCCAGGAGAAGGGAAGCATTTCAGTGCTGCTAGCTGTTGATCGAGTGATGAAGGAAGACTGGAGCAAGAATGGAGATTTTACAGAGCCTGAGAGCCTTCCTTCTCGCACTCGATGGATCATCCGACTCCCCACTTTTACAGCCTTTTTCCCTGGTTGCTTTGTTGAGTATTCCTGCGAAGTTTCACTCATCTCCTCTCCTCTCAGGTCTCGATCGATCGACTTGGAGTCAGTGCTGCAATTATTCGGGCTGGACAATGCCAGTCAAGGAAAGACCGGATTAGTTCCTACGACAGGACTGAAGAAATCAGTTGGGGTTGGTGAGTTTCAGAGACATGATCGGTCTGTCAGCTCAAGTCGGAGCATTTGACTGTTCAGATTTTCGTAGAAATTGTGCAAAAATTTTACAGAAATCAATTCGAAAAACGTAGAAATAAAAAAAAAATTCCTTCAAGTAAGCCTAAGATCAGTGCGATGGTTATAGGAGTACATACAAACTGCCTCGCTTTCATTTTCAGTAATCGAACCGAACCGGGCAGGCAGCCAGGCATCAGTTTCAGGTTTGGATGATGGATCTTTCTATACTCAGGGTACTCCTACGTTTGCTGACAGTAGAGCACTCCAGTACTAGCAAGCCGATAACGGAGGAGCTGCAGTGAGGCCTTCTGGGTCTACTCTCGAACGGAAAATGCCTGGTGATGATGCGAAGGGGTCCCAACACTTGAGTTTGCTCAAGTCAAGGTTCTTGTTAACTTGGAGACGTTTTCTAACTGCAGCTTGGCAGATGTAACCGAAAGATTTGACTAACTGCAGGTTGGCAAATCGAACCAGATGAGAGCTTTTGCTACTTGTAACGATGATAGCGCTCTGTAGAGTTAGGCAAGAAAGCACCAAATCTTGGGCGGTGTCAAAAGCTTCGGCTCTGTTCAAACAACGTTTCCATCCGACCAGCTCGCTAGCGTGATTCGTCGAGTCATGTCAATCCCAATCAGGTCCGTCCAGAGGTAGAAGAAGAAGAGAAGCCATCATTACAATGGCGGCAGCATTGTGTTGTGGTAATGATACTACTAGCGTGATGGACGGGCTGTTTGTTTCGTCAGTGGCTTTGGGCCTCAAAACGGTCCGGTTCGCCGTTGCGCTGCAGCCCATCCGGGTCCAACAATCTGGTTGACGCTCCCTCAACGTCGATTTATAGGACCCAACCCCGGGCGAGCACTAGAACGAGCTGCGTGCTTGCGTCTCAGCGGCCGCCGCCGCCGCCGTCGTCTTCTTCTTCGTCTCGCTTGATCCTTTCTTTGTTGTGCCGTCAATCTGCCGCCGTGTTTTGTTTAGGGTGACATGATTGATGGTTTGCTCTTTCTTTGTAAACGACGAGGGACCTGGGGATGCACCGCTTTCCTTTTTGTGCGGTACCATCCAGTTTTAGCCCTCGGACAAGATCTGCAGACGGACTCCCAGATTCTCACCGGACGGTGTAATCTTGTTCGCGAGGTCGGGATTCGTCTGCTACATTCAGTTTTACGACCCAAAATCAAATCTTGGCGTAGAAAATATAATGATTTCCGTGGATTCTATTACCCCTGTTGGCACGGCGACATTCTGAAAACTGCTGATAGAGTGATAGCTCTGGGTTGGTTTGTTCAGAACTTACGAGTGAACGAGGGACCTATGGATGCACAGCTCTCTGCCGGTGCTGTATCGTCCAAGTTTGCCTTCGGAGAGGAGCTTCTGTGTTTGTTTGTGAGATGTCAGTGCCATCTGCGACATTATTTTTCTTATGATGATGATGATGATGAAATACTACGCGTTCGCCAAGGAGCAGGCGCAACAGCAAGGTTACGCATTGCTCACTGAACGAGTCCAGGACTATAGAGCAGATGAACGAGTCCAAGGAAATTGCAATCCTTTTTTCCAACTCAAATTTCATTCTACTAACGTACTACTGAATGGCAAATTTCATACTGGAGTACGTACTAGTAAGTACGTGTGAGAGTAGAAACTGGTCATCGTTACATCAGTCTACGGAATTCTTTCCATCCAGTATCCCGTCGTAGCCTGTTCCATCCTCTTTTTTTTTTTGAAATTTGCTCCATCCAAAATTGTGCTGCTGGTGTGGTGCCCTATGAATCAAACGAAATGCGATTCGTTTTCTACAGTACTCTGCTTTGAGAAGCTCCAGTACGACCGGCGGCCTGATGACATCCAAGATCCAGTAGTACGACCGACCGAGCTTCATCCACTTCTCCAACGTGCACCACCGCTGCCTTGGTAGGAGTACTAGTACTAGGTTTGTACGCCGTTCGTCCAAAATTAAATGTTCAACTTTTTAACTTTTGGACAGCATATTCGACGTTTCATTGTATTAAAAAAATGTGCAAATACATAAAGAAACAAACCAATCTTAAAATATTTTTTAATAATAAAACAAGGTATAATAAAATAAATAATATTTTCATAAAATTTGTAAATAAGACGGTCGAATATGATTTTTTAAAGTAAAAAATGACACATTTTTTAACGGATGGAGTATATCAAATCGCCAGGTTCCTGGGATCTCAAACATGTCAAATGCTCAATTGTTTGTTGAAGGAATTAGAATTATGCTTGGGTTTTGAGTTGACCTGTTTTTTTTAAGGTCAAGGGGGGGGGGGGGGCGTTTCCCCACATGAAATCCATTAATGAAAATGGAGAGGCTGTGACAGCCAATACAAAGTCCCCACCGCAAGGTAGGCATTACAAAAGGGGCAGCAAGCTAGATTACAGGGGGATCACGTAGGAGAGAAAGAATTACACCAACATCTAGTAATGTGAGCATCGGCCCGGGGAAGGCGGCAGCTCCACAAGTTAGCAGCTTCCCGGCATTGTAGTAGCAGACGATCAAGGGAGGGTTCGAGGGACTGAAAAACAACATCATTCCTGTGCTTCCATACATTCCAATAGCAAAGACGAAGATATGATGTGTAGAAGGCGGCTGGGATGCTTTGAGGCCTTGGTAATTTCCAGAAAGTCGCAACTGTCATTGATGGCGGTATGGAGCAACCGATCGCTGCCAAGAAGCTCCTAGCGAAAGGGCAGAAGAACATGAGATGATCTGCAAATGTCGCAAGTTTTTTCATCCACAATGGTTTTCTTGAAGAGGTTGCTTTTGCAATGAATTCTGTCTTGAACTAGTAGCCAGGAGAAAAACTACGCGCGTGAAGGTGCTCTTGTATTCCAGACATGCTCGTAGAACTCACAGGGAGGAGCGTCGGCATCTGTGTAGTGTCTGTACAGGGCGCTAGAACTCAAGCTGCCATTGCTGTCCAGCAGGGGGCTGGAGCGAACATCTTCAAGATTAGAGAGCACGACAGTGTCGAGGAAAGAAGTGAGCTCACTCACTTCTTGGTCCGCAATGCTTGTTGGCAGAAGAACATGAGATGATCAAGCAGCGGGTGTTTCACTGTGCCATCCTTTTTTATCAGTGCTTGAATCACATCAGCGACCAGCAGGAATAAGTATGGCGAGAGTGGATCCCCTTGCCGTAGGCCTCGCTTGCAGGAGAACCACGGACCAGGACAACCATTGACCAAAACTGCAGACTTGGCTGTTGACAGTAAGGAATAAACCCAGGAGCACCATTCCTGAGGGAAGCCTCTAGCCGAGAGAATTGCCATGAGGCTGTCCCAGCAGATGGAGTCGAAGGCTTTTGCAAAATCAAGTTTCAAGACAAGTGTTGCAGCTTTCTTTTTGTGACAGCTCTGAACTAACTCCATAGCGTACACAAAATTTTCTGAAATTGTCCGGCCTTTGAGGAAACCGGTTTGGTCAATGTCAATCAGGTGAGCAATCTGTTGTTGAAGGCGTGTAGTGAGCATCTTGGCAACCAGCTTCATGGGGCAGTTTTGCAAGCAGATAGGCCTGAAGGCATCCGGTGTAACAGCCCCTTTTTTTTTTTTTGGCGGGGGGGGGGGAGGAGGACGATATGTGCACGGTTCAATCTTTCCATCTCTGCACTGCCATTCTGAAAGGCCGTTGCGAAGTCCATAACAGTGTGGTGAACTCAGCGCCGGCTCTGGGCCGGGGCGATAGGGGCAACCGCCCAGAGAAGGGCCCAAAATTTTTTATACATGTATATGTAGCTAGCAGGCCAGCCTAATATCGAAGGTAGAAAAAGCCCAAATATGAAGCAGCACAACGATCCTTCTCCTGTACACCTCCGTGCCTGGGCCCAAACTTGAGTCTACAGAATCAATTTCTGCATCTTTTTCTCTAGCCATGGTGCTCCACCTCCCTTCCTCGATATTTGAATAACCGCCGCTGGGAGTCCCTCCCCATTTCCCAACAGCAATCTCACCATGAAGGATAGGCAAGATCAACTCCATTTGAGTTCGTTTTGCCATGTTTCTCTTGGGCGGGTTCCTGACCTGTGCTGCAAGGTTGGAACTTGGAAGGCTGGTCCAGAGAAGAAACGAAGAGGAAGAGAGAAAGAGCAAGAAAGGGATTTCGTATTCCTCTAGATAATGAGTGAATGGATCTTTTTTCTTCATGCTGCTGCAATTTTTACATTGTTCTGGGCTCAAATCTGATGTTAATATCGGGGGATTGAGGCTACAGGCTTTATGATCTTTAATCCGCGCAGTTTGAAATCCATCTGCTTTTGAGCATCATAGAAATCGAATTTGAAAATCCGACAATAATGAAAATGGTAGATAATCTCGAGATCTTTCCAATGAGTACTGATTCGCAATTTTTTATTATGTATTCTATGAGATATTCCATTCTGAAGTTTGCTATCACATTCTGTCATCTGACAGTTTTCAGTTTATTTACAATTACAATTATCCAGTTTGAGTGGTGTTGTAAATTAGTTTATTGGCCAAGTTTGTCCAGAACACTGGAGGTTTTTGTAGTCCTTTGTATGCCTTTTCTAGAGAGTATTTACACGCTCAATTCGGTTGATAGTTATAGAGTTATGGTGCTGCAAAAAGGAGAAAAGTTAAACAAGAAGCAGTTTATTGAGTGCAGGCAAATTTTAGTAAAAACAATTGTTGTTGCAAGATTTCTTGATAAATATAATTTTCCTTTTCGTAGATCAAAGGAGACAAGAGTTAGTTATAATTTGCTCTGATGTTCATTTGTTTTACAATTATATATATTATACAAAAATTATATATAAGGCCCCAACGTTGAGTTCGCCCCTGGGCCCTTCAAAAGATAGAGCCGGTGCTGGGTGAACGTGAACTGAGTCCAAGGCTGCCTGGTAAAAGCCAGGCCCAAATTGAGTTGATCTGTAAAAGTTTTGCAGCACTAGTCTGTCTTAGACGGTGGAAAGGTCCCGCGTCAATTTTTGTAAATAAGGCAGATAGTTAAATGTTGATGTGTAAAAGTTAAAGAAAAACACTCACAGTATTTTTGAAGAGAGAGAGAGAGAGAGAGAGAGAGAGAGAGAGAGAGAGAGAGAGAGTATTAATAAGTAATATGATGATGATCCGCGCATCAAAATTTGCGTGTTCTGCTTGCACTGCAACATCGTTTTAGGTCCCGTACCAGTACTTGGATTGTGCTTCAAAGAAGGTAACAAGGTTCTACACGAGTCCGTGGCTCCGTGCGATCAAAGACCCCGGTGCCGCCGTTCGTCATCGTCTCCAGGGTTGGGGGTGGTTCCGGACGTGTCCGCGTCGCTGCTCCAGTTGCAACTTGCAAGCAACCATCCTCCTCCTCCTCCATCCTTCTTTCCTTCCTTTTCTCTGTCTGTTCGTCTATCTATATATACGAGAGCGAGAGATGAACTGCACACCATCGACACCGCTCACTCTGTCTGATGCACCGCACGCAGGAAATCAAGTTTCGGCGGCCATCACGGTAGTGTGGAACTGCCACCATGTCCACGTCCACCAAGGAGGAGAGCATCCAAATGGCTGGAGTGGACGGCGATGTCGTCCGCGTGGCGCCGTCGACCGAGGTGAAGGTTGAACCGCCGCGGCTGCTGAACCAGGCACGATACCACTTGCAGCCGACGCTGACGATCAAGACGGAGGATCAACTTCTTCTTCGCGCCGTGGATCGCCTGCCTCTACCTCGTCAAGGGCCTGCCGCGCCCGGTGTGGACGCTCCACCACGCCGTTTGGTACCTGCTCATGACGCCCATCTTCTGCCTCGACCTCAAGATCTACGGCCAGTGGATGTACGGCGGCGACCGGCGGCTCTCCAAGGTGGCCAACCCGACCAGCCACCTCGCCGTCGTCGGAAACTTCGTCGGCGCGCTGCTGGGCGCCCGAATGGGGTTGCACGAGGCACCGCTCTTCTTCTTCGCGATCGGCCTGGCTCACTACCTGGTGCAGTTCCCGTGATACAAATATTTCGACGAGGTCTTAAGGAGCGGCGACCGTCAGTTGTGTGCGTCGGCACGGCGAGTTCCCGTGATCGATCTACAGCGTCGGCAAAGAGCGTTGATGAATGCAGCGCCGCACCGAACGACAGCACGGGGAAGCGGCCTTGGCCGACATCCACATCGTTAAGCTAAGCATTCATGGTTGCACCGACACTGGAGAACGGCTCAGTCATCCCAAGTCTCATGCTCGCTCTCCTGGTCACGACGAGGACGGCGGGCAGAGCAAATGATATAGATCGTTTTTACAGCAATTCCCCTTTTCACTTTGATCATTTTCATCAAAAACACTAGTGTAATACTCATCTTTACTTCATGTAAAAAAATATCCTAACTCTAGTGGTACAGTTATTAGAGAAAGGCAGGGCAGGCCATTGATTAGTACGGAGTACTAGAGCAAGATCCATTGGACCGTTGCCGTACACGAGGACTGTGGTCAGTCAGTCCGAGACAACGGAACCAGCGAACATGAGCGACCACCGATTACTGATTCCCCGGCCAAATCGCAGCCTCCGTCGGCTAAAAACCAAATCCAACCAACCAACCCGCAGGGCCGCACCCCGCAGCATGCCATGGATTAACCGGCGGCGGCACCCGTCCGTCGCCATCAACCCACCGCTGGCTGGCTGTTGTGGTCGTGTCTCGTCGTGCTAGTACACTTCCTTCTCCGAGGACCACGGCCAGCGACTGGTACTACTAGTTGGCAACGCATCGCTTCCTTTCCACTCCAGTCTCCAGACTCTCCACTCTCCAGTGGACGGACGGAGTCTTGGCTTGCCCTCTCCGCGTCGCCTCCCCTGCTGCTCAGTCTGTTTCCTCTCGCTACCCACCGCCCAAGCAAGCGGAGGAGGAATGCAGCCACTGCGGCACGCCCCGGCGGCGGCGGGCTGGATCGGGGTCATCGGAACGGGGCCCACCACCGTCGACGAGGCCTCCATGGAGCGCAGCAAGAGCTTCATCAAGGCCCTGCAGGTGCGGTGCATCTCCCTCCTTCCTGCCTACATTACCGCCGTCCGTCTCCAGCCCAGATCTCCCCGCCCTGACACACACAAACAGAGAAAAGAAAGGAGCGATTTTTATTCCTGCTTCTTCCTAGTAGTAACTGTCTGTTTAATTTCTCTCGTGGATCCGGCCGGCGGGTTCTTGTCTTTGATGGTGCCGGCCGTGTGTGCGTGCAGGAGCTCAAGAACCTGCGCCCGCAGCTCTACTCCGCCTCCGAGTACTGCGAGAAGTCCTACATCCACAGCGAGCAGAAGCAGATGTAAGTCACATTACGGCTACTGCATTGCCCGGTCCGGGCGTCTTATATTATTGCAACGCAAGAATTACTCCTCCTTAGTGTAGGGGCCATGGTTGTTCCTCGTACAATTGCATCTTGCATGCTATTTAGGTGTCCCTTGTCATTTGGCATAGGGGCGAAATTGAATTGAAGTGTTCGGTGCAGCATTGTACCACTATGAGTGGCCACTAAATATGTAGACTGATAGGTATAGAAGGACAATAACAGGTGCGAGTTGAGATGGAGATCTGACAAGAAAACAAATTCCACTGGCTCGAAAAGTATATACGCCTAGATTTTTTTGGTACTATCTGTAACTTTTGGAATTTTCTGACAACAGCCCGTTTACTGAGCTCTTGCAATTCGTTATTCCTACCTTGGCGTTTTCCGTACTTAACATTTTGTCCTAAATGCAAATCCAGTAAAAGGGGTCCCCTTCATATTCTACAGCGCAGGGGAAATTTCAGAGGTAGTACAGACTATAGAATATGGATGGAGAGTACCTGAACTGGGATGTGCAGTGTACCTTTATCTGTTACACAGTATACTTTCAAGTCTGATAAAATTTCTGCAACTGTACTAATGGAGTACTTTTTTTTTTTTTGTTGGAAAGTGCACTGAAGAAGAATATGCATTGTGTTATTCTAAAACCAAAAGATGCAGTGTATTCTGATTTGTGACTCAGCCTACTTTCACAGTATTTGGCTATTGATATTTTGGCAACTGAATTTTATTAATTAATTCAGGGTGCTAGACAACTTGAAAGATTATGCTGTTCGAGCTGTCGTCAACGCGGTTGATCATCTGGGTACCGTAGCCTATAAATTAACAGACCTGTTTGAGCAGCAAGCTTCTGAAGTTTCAAACCTCGAGATGAAAGTTGTACGTCTGAATCAGGTACTGCTACCTATCTATGCGATATGCGTACGTAGTATATGCAGACAATACCATGGAAGGGAATATCCTGACCTACGATCAAAATTATAGCAAGTC
>BCLH01000927.1:87297-112269 GCA_001602315.1 Zoysia pacifica | reverse complement strand
TAAAATGCCCTTATGTGGCTCTTTTCATTACGTTTCTGATCCCATTTCACAATGGATTGAACAAAGCAACATATATATCATACTTTGACCATAAAAGGGGAACACAAATACATCAGTTAAACCAAAACAGATTAATTATATTCTAAACAATAACATGTTCACCACAGAAGAGCATAGCAAGTTCATTAGAAAGTACTTATGTGACCATATTATATGTTCACCATAACCACAGTTTTAGACCTTAACTTGTCCACCACAATAGACCATAACAGGTTCACTACAAGTACTTATGTGACCACATTACAGGTTCACCATATCAATACATGTTCGCAAAAAGAATTTCATAAATCATCAGATCTGATGGCATCACAGATTTAGCCAAGTTCTAAGGCTCCTAACAACTTGGGGAGGTGGAGCAGTTGCTTCCTTGTTTTGCTTCTCCTTCTTTGGAGTTTTCGTTTTTGGGGGTCTTTTTTTTTGCCACCAGAAGTCCCTTCATCTTGGCTTTTTCTGAAAAAGAAAAGAAAATGTGTTGATACCTGTAATAAACAAACAGCTAGGAATTAGAAGTAATAATCACAGTACCTCTTCTTAGTTGTGTCAACAGGCTCATCCTCCTCATCTGGTGCCTCCGCAAGTTTGCAAGTTTTCTCAAGTGTCCAAAACCACCACATCTTTTACATCTAACCTTCTTCTTTGTTCCTCCTTCAACAGCACTTCTAATCCTTTGTACTCGAGGCCTCCTGGAGCTCTTTTTTGAACAGGTGGAAAAACCTTAAAGCCAAGATCAACATGAATCCATTGGGTCCTATCTGGCATTGTTGGAAATCTCCCTGCATATGCTTCTCTAAACCTCCTAACAGAGTAGTAATCATGCACAAAATCCTTGATATGGATGCCCCGGTTGTAACAAATCCACCCTAATGCATGGGTACAAGGTTTTCCTGTGATCTGCCATTGTCTGCATGAACATCTTTGATTCTGCAAATCCACTGTGTGCCTTCTAGTAATGTTGTCAGGATCAACAAGTGTTATTTCAGCAAACTCATTATCACATCTAGCCACCTTGACCACTCTCAAATTATTGCTTTCTTTGTTGAGCTGAGACTCCACACTAGAGAGTATTCCATCTAGGGGCATCATCTCCAATCCTCCTCCTAAGGTACATCTTCTGCATAATTAGCTCTCTTAAGCTATCAATAAGCTCATGTAGATTCAAGCCTTTAAGTGGCTTTATCTGGTTGTTAAAGCTCTCAGCCACATTATTTGTCAAATAATCACATTTGCTTAGTTCATAAAAGGCACACCTACACCAGATCCTATTGTGATGCGTGTCAAGAAAGTCTATAGCATCAGGAGCAACAGTAAATATTTTGTCCATATGCCACTTGAATTTATCTTCAGCGTAGCTCCTTGCTGCTGGGTACAAGTGCTCAATAAAAATAGGACCTCTATACCTTTTAATGGAATTTTCATATAAGTGCCTCATGCACTCTCTATGCTCAGCCTCAGAAAAAACTAGTCCAACAGCACTACCCAATCCTTTGCATTCATCGGTGAAAACAACTAAGCCTATGGGACTTCCTATAGCCCTATTCAATTGTTGCATGAACCACAACCAGTTGTTATCTGTTTCTGATCTAAATATTGCATATGCCACATAGAACAACCAATTATGCCCATTCACAGATGTTGCTGATGCTAATTGTCCAAAATATTTACCAACCAAACTAGTAGAGTCTACAGCTAAGTATGGCCGACAACCTACCAAAAAATCCATCTACGCAAGGCTATAAAGCAACAGACATCCTCTTCAACCTCATTTTCTTACCTGACTTGTGCAGTTCTATCTCCACAATTGAGCCCGGTGACCTCTTTTCAATCTCAGCTTTCCAATTAAACAGCATCTGAAAGCTCTCTTCATACTTTTCATGGATATCTCAGCTTTCCAATTAAACAGCATCTGAAAGCTCTCTTCATACTTTTCATGGATCTGGTCTACTGCCAACTTCATTCTTGCCCATGCCTTCGAATACTTCAAAGTGATCTGATATTGTTCTTCATGCTTCTCTTGTGCAGCCTTTGCACCCTTGTTTGGATTCTTCTTCAACCAATCCCCAAGCCTATCTGCAACCCAACCTTGTGTTGTCATCCTTCCTTCCATGAGTTTGGTAGTTGGACAATTGTATTCAAAAGGAAGCACCTTTATCTACAAATGAGAAAAAAACAGCAGCGTCAGTAAATGTGCACAAGTAAAAAAATGATTAATTTTTAGTCAACTGTAAACAAAAGTACCTGTATTGTGCGGTCATCTTGCAACTTAGATGCATGAATGCGCCATGAACAACCCTCATGCGCACAAGAAGCAATGAACCTTGATTTATCTGTCTTCAAATTAGAAAATTCAAATCCTCCTTTTTACGGCGTAATGCTTTATTGCTTTTCTGAAGGAAATCATGTCAGGAAATAAAGCGTTCTTCCTAATCACTGGGTTATCTGGATCATGAATCACACTTACTACATTCGGGTTAGTATCAGTGATTTCTGCCTCAGAAGGCACTCCTCCTTCAACAACAACTGGAGCGGATTCAAAAGGCTCCACATTATATGATGGTGCAGGGTTTGTGGGTGCAACAACAACATAAAGATGCTCATCATTAACACCTACATATTCCTCATCAGCATCAAATGGATCAGGCTCTGAAACATCAGATTCATCAAGTGAACCACCAGAGTGAGTAGCAGGTTCTACATGTTGTGGCATAACAAACTGAGTTGCAGATTTAATTGATGCTACTTCAACCGAAACAAGGCAACCAATCCCTGTTTCAGGGTGTAGCTCATGTAATATTCCTGCAACATTTGCATTGTCAACCACAAACACAAGAAACTGACCACACATCTCTGATTTGTGCATTTCAAAGAACAGAGCCATCTGATATTCATCCACAATTCTAACATTCTCATGCACTCTCTTATCAAAAAACTAAACAGTTGCGGTCTGGTTCATGCTCCATGTTAGCTCATTATATTATATAGACTTTGCATCAGATGTTCAAATGTAAAGGAATCTAACTCAACATCCCACTTAATAGTCTTGCCCTTAGTATATGCTTTCCTACCATATGATTCATTGGCGTAAGCTTCAACCTTAATCTCTAGCGCAAAAGAGAGCCTATGTGCAGAAATTTTTTAAATCAAGTCAATCCTATGAAAATCAGGAATATCCACCCTAAACTCATGTCAAACCTAAAAATTGACTACCGTGGGCAGACACATGGGTGGATCTATATTCAATCCAAGGGGTGCAGCCGCACTCATAGAAAATTGGAAAATCGGTGATTTTGATCAAATTTTCACCACTTTAGCATCCATACAACAAAATTTTATGCACCCACAAGGCCAGGTGCACCCCCTCAATTTGGCTCTAGCTCCGCCCCTGGGCAGAGATAGATTGAAGAAAAATATCTAGGTATGGGGTGCACAATCTCCAACGCAGCCATCTCGTTAGCCTCCTAGCAGCTATATCGTGTCAGAAAAGAGAGAGGAAGCATTCCGGTAGCTGTCTTGTGCGAGGAAGAATGGAGGAAGCAGCAGCAACCAGGCGAGCTGAGCTCCTTGCGCGAACAGACTCGGATCCACACGACGGGTGGCAGCCGGAGCCGATGTCGAACGCCGCAGCCACCGAGTACCGCGCGAGCGCGCCGCCGATGGGAGCCCAGCGCGCGCCGCAGCCGTCGCCTCCTATCGATGGGTTGGGGGCTAGGGTTTGCTGCACGCGCGTGACTCGCGTCCGATGCCGGGGGCCAGTCGGTGGTGATCTGTATCCGATGCTGGGGGCATTTTTGTCCGTAGAAAAATACCGTATCTGTACAATGTATATAAACTGGTCTTCTACGCAACGTAGTGGTATATTTCAAAACTAAGTAAAATTGAGATGGCACTGGTGATATTTAGTGAATTGCAATGGTATTTTTTTAATCTAATAGAATTGTAATGACGTATATCTAATTTGCCCTAGACGATATAGAATTAGTTTGATAATTATAACTTTATAAAATCAAAGATATACTATTATGATCCACATTTCACCGATATTCATTCGATGAACGAGCGTTTGTTTGGCAAAAATTTCACGAATTTACTCGTTTTCTTTTAACAACAAAAAAATGTCACAGCAAGTCTTCACCTCTATCTTTTTTATAAAAAAAAAAGTATTCACTTTTATAACTCATTCGAGGGTTATTCTTAATATTTGTCATTCTGATTTTTAATATATATTGCACTCTTTTAAATATGTTTCTCAATAAATTTATATCTTTCTTCACTTCGTTTCATGTGATTTCTTTTAACATTTAACATTGTTTACTTTTATAAGTCATGCTAGTTTGAGCAATCATTAAAATTAAAACTTTATATGAATAAATAAAATATAATAATCCACTGATGATGATATAAATAATACAGTTTAATGAAAGTTTTAACGAGAATGGAGAAATATTTGTTTTGTTTATAGGAAGGTGGAGAATTATTTGTTGGTTCCTGGTTCAAATCAGACAAAACATCAGAGGTTTAAGAACCAAGCCCAAACTGTCGAAAAAAGAAGAACCAAGCCCAAACAAAATTTCTTTCTGAGCCCATCCCCTCCTCCAAACCATGGGTTGCCACTTTCGCTCTCCCATGGCGCCCAGTCACTGACAGCCGGCCGCCATCTCTGCTCCGCCGCCCAGACAGGGTCCGATGGTCGCAAGCCGCGAAAAGAAGTGAACAGGCTCGTCAGCGAACCGCGAACAGGAACAAGCAAGTGCGCACTCCCATTCCGGCTCGCTGCGGCGGCGGCGTCCATGGCGGAACTGCGGCACTCGACGACCGCGGCAGCGCGCGCGTCCAGCTCCCCAGCCAAGCGCGACTCAGACGCCTCAGCTTCGTCGTCCCCATTCATCGGGTCCCCCTCCGCCCGCGGCCGCGGCGGCGGAGACGGCGACGACGGCAAGGACGTGCACCGCTCCTCCCCTCTCCTCACACACCACCACAAGCAACTCCGTCTGCCGTCCCCGCTTCGCTCCCTTCTCGCCCTCGAGGATCCCAGGTCTGCCACAGCCTCGTCCTCGTACCGGATCCTGCTCGTCGTCCTCGCACTCGTCCTCGCCGCCGGGGTCTTCGCCGTGTCCTCGCTCTGGTCCCGCCTCGTGAGCTCTCTACGCCTCCTCTCTTCCCAATGCCATTGATTTCTTCAAGATTTCACTTACATTCTGTTGTTGTTCCTCATCTGATCCTAGAATGCGCCCTTCTTGTGCCATAAGGAGGGAATAGCGCTCCATTGCCCTGAGGTGAAATTGCCTGCATTGGGGCAAAGGTTTTTGGGGGTTGTGCTTGCATTGGTCTGAAGGACTTCTGATTCTTATGCAGACTAAAGAGCCCCCGTCCTTGTGGGAGAATCCACGTGCTGCTACCACTTCATGGAAGCCTTGCGCAGAGAGACGCAGCAATGAGCCCTCAGGCAAGTCCACCATTCACATTTTTTAAAGACAGCAATGTGGCCCAAATTGAATTTTTTTCACTGTTACCCAAATTATTATGAGGTTCAAGCTGTTGTAGTGATTAGTTGCTACTTTGATGTGGTGCAAAATTCTTTAGGCTTGTTAGAAACTTAACTGCCCTCTTGTTCCTTAGGGTGCATCAAGATTTTAATTTGTAGCATCTATACGATGGCATATTATGAGTTATGCAAACCTTATTACACATATCAAATCAAATTGTCAATCATGGCTTCAAGTATCATCTAACTTTACTTTTCTGTCATGATTGGGTCTTAACGGGCGATGATCTTATATATTTCTATATCATTTAGATGTTCCTCCAGAGGATGAAACATCTGGGTATATTTTTATTCATGCCGAGGGTGGACTCAACCAGCAACGTATAGCAGTATGTATGCACTTCTATGTTCCTGATCTTCCGCTATTAGGTGTATTTTTGTTTTCTAGGCTCAGATTTGTTGTTACTTTTTTATGTCCTCAAACATTAGCAATCCTTTTTATTAACACTTTTTCTGTATAAGCATGAATAAATTTTTCTTGATGTAATCTTCCAAGTCCTTTTGAGATTGTGTTTGCCATGACCAACTGAAGCTTGTTTAGAAATGACCAACTGAAGCTTGTTTAGAAAATCTTGCTCTATTCATATTGGGTCCAGCCTTAGCAGATCATACTAATCTATCTGGCAAGTTTGGGTAGGGATCCTGTGGCAATGGAGACCTATTAGTTAATTTCTCATATTTGGTGTTTCTTCCATCTGCAGATATGTAATGCTGTTGCTATAGCCAAGATAATGAGCGCAACACTTATTTTGCCTGTTCTGAAGCAGGACCAAATATGGAAAGACCAGACGTAAGAATTGATTCCTGTTCTAGTTTCTCCTATATCCATATTCGGTCCATTTTTCTATCATTTAACATCAGGTTCACTAGAAATTAATTTTTTTCTGCAATCTGAGCATAGTGTTTCAATTTGAATGTTCACATGAATTCTATTGCTTCATCAGAGTTGCAATCTTGTTGAAAATTGAGGTATTATTTCTTGCTATGTATTAGAAATCTAAATATTCATATTCCGAATATCCATAATAAAATATACACTAGTTAAGTAGTCCTTTTTTATATTACAACACTGAGAAGATTTTCTTTTATCATTTCACTTTTACTGTGTAACTATCTGTAAATAAGAGTCATCTCTGATTGTTTATTTCTTAATATATATTTTTTTTATCATTACATAATTACTGAATTATCAAAGTATGCACTTGTACACACCTACTGTTTAGTTTCTCATGTTTCTCTAGGATTATAATAATATCTCCTGATTGTGGCCAAATTTGCTACAATGCTTGTACACTTGTGAAGTGGTGATATAATGAATAAGTCAGCTATGAAAACTTATGTCGATTCTGTGATAGAAATGCATCCAAACTGGTATGCAGATCAGAGAGAGGCTAGGGTTCCATGTTGAGACTATTTTGGCACATTTAAAGTTCTTGTAGTCATGAAATTTGTAAATACAAAAATTTCCAGTATCATACTATATACTAGATGTCTGAAAATTTTCTTGGTTCCATACTGAGCGCTGTAGGCCATGATTCCTTTAGGCACTTTCTCCTGATCTAAGACATTTAAAACGTGTTTTTTTTTTCCCTTTCTTCCTTATTGCCTTTATTGTTGAGAATATTGATGTTCTCTGCAGAAAATTTGAAGATATCTTTGATGTTGACCACTTCATAAACTATCTGAAGGATGATGTACGCATTGTCCGAGACATCCCTGACTGGTTCACAGAGAAGGATGAGCTTTTCACCAGCATAAAGTAAGTATTACATTTTGGCTTCTTGTCTTAACTAATTACTGTTGAGAGTGAAATTCTTATTAGCTGAGAAAATGGTGTTAGACAAAAAAATATGCATACAGCTGTTGAGAGTGAAATTCTTATTACTGTTTAACTATTTTCTGTCATTCAGATTAGTTATTTATGATTTTATTGTCTCAACAGATTACAGATGTGCAAAACTGTAAGGCAAACATTCATGTTGTTATAATATAATTGTCCATCCCAAATTTATTCTTTCTTAGCTGATCTTGTGGGTGTTCATTATGTTGTTTAAGGTTTGCAGAGGCTTTTCCTTGAGTGGTAATGTTGTGCTTTTTTCTCAGAACGAAATCTGGATCAGACTTGGAATGCTCAAATTAAATGTTGAATCAGTTAAAGCTATATGCATTTCAGTTTCAGTTTTGGCCACCATATGGAGTGTGAATTGTATATGGCAACTTAACATCACATTTAAACAATATATACAATTGTTCAAGGCTTGTACAACATGTAGATCAACACACCCACCCAGCACAGTCAAGTCCTTCTTGTGACGTGAAAATAGATACTGGAGTATATTGTTGGTACTACTTTCCCCTTATCTTACGTTAGCTGTTAATATTTTTCCTAGAATTGATTCACAGGGCAGATTTTCTTCTGTTGAAGTTTGTTGAGTTTTCTCTCTGTTTGACTGGATATTCACATTTTGCTTTAATAACACATGTTGAATTATATGTCTATCATAGGCGTACTGTGAAGAACATACCAAAGTATGTATCAGCCCAATTTTATATTGATAATGTACTTCCAAGAATCAAAGAGAAAAGGATAATGTCTATTAAGCCATTTGTTGACAGACTGGGGTACGTAAGCTTTTGAGCACACCTAATTTTCCTGGCCATCTTCTGTTCATTTAGTTGTTTATTTTGGAATATCTTGTAAGCTTACATGCTGTTCAAAAGGAACATTATTCTGTGTGTAGTACACAGTACACTTGAGCATATCTTTCCCGTAACCATGGAATCTAAGCCTAATGAACCTTTAATTTCAGATATGATAACGTTCCAATGGAGATTAACCGGCTAAGATGCAGAGTTAACTATCACGCGCTGAAGTTCCTTCCTCATATTGAAGAGATGGCCGATAAAATTGCAGCAAGGATGAGGAACCGAACTGGTAGCGTAAATCCATACATGTAAGCTATTAACTATATATATAGCTTTTGTCTAACGTAGCTGAACACTCCAATTTCATTTCGCATTTCGCAAACAAACATTGGTTCTTTTTCAAGGGCTCTTCATCTGAGATTTGAGAAAGGGATGGTGGGGCTCTCTTTCTGTGATTTTGCTGGCACACGGGAGGAGAAGGCTATGATGGCTGCATACAGGCAGAAGGAATGGCCAAGGCGCTACAAGGTCATACAGATATTGAGGAATAATCTGTTGGATTGCTTTTCCTGATACAATAATGAAGCGTAGATAATTTCATGTCAACTAACCTCTCTTCTTTTATATTTCCATGCAGAATGGATCCCACCTGTGGCCCCTGGCGCTGCAGAAGCGAAAAGAGGGTCGCTGTCCTCTTGAGCCTGGTGAGATAGCTGTGATCCTGAGAGCATTGGGTTACACAAGTGGAACGCAGATATACGTTGCGTCTGGGCAAGTATATGGCGGCAAAAACCGGATGGCTCCCTTCAAGAACATGTTCCCCAACTTGGTAAGCGCAATTTTATTTGCTGGAAGCCTTGAACTAAATGCTAACTGATCGTACAGAGCTGAAGCCATGGCGCCATGAACTTCGCTGTTACTACATCATAATCGCAGATGACAAAGGAGGAGCTGGCTAGCCCGGAGGAGCTGGCGCCGTTCCGGCGGCACGTGACGAGCCTGGCGGCGCTGGACTTCCTGGTGTGCCTGCGGTCGGACGTGTTCGTGATGACGCACGGCGGCAACTTCGCCAAGCTCGTCATCGGCGCGCGGCGGTACGCGGGGCACCGGCTCAAGTCGGTGAAGCCGGACAAGGGGCTCATGTCCAAGTCCCTGGGCGACCCCGAGATGGGCTGGGCCTCCTTCGTCGAGGACGTCGTCGTCGCGCACCGGACGCGGACGGGCCTACCTGAGCCCACGTTCCCCAGCTACGACCTCTGGGAGAACCCGCTCACGCCGTGCATGTGCAGAGCCTGAACTTTATCGTCTGGGACGCATTTCCCTTTAGCTACTAATAGTAGTTACTGTAGTTTTCTTTTCTTCAGTCTCCTTTTTTATTTTCTTCTGTCTGGATATTCTGTGTGTATATTCTTTGATTTAAAAATATATTGGTTCTAATTCACTGATTGAAGACGAGCATCGACGAGAACAGGTCAACATGCTATGCAAAACTTGTAAATTTGGTAAACTGAACCGCGAAGAAATTGGCAGCATGTGCAGAGATACACCATGCGGGTACCACATAATTCGGCTGCAGGAGCGGGACACGATGTGGACAGATAACTCATCTGCGAACTCGCTAGCGGCAACGTTTCTCTCCACGCGGCAGCTCGACAGAGCGACGCAGCCTCACACTTCGACACGTGCCCTTTCTTCGCGAAACACGCGGAAGCTATTTCAACGAGTCCATTGGTCCCTGGATTGTCGAACGCGCCTAGTATAGTTCTGTCGCAATCCCGTGCAGAGAGAGAGAGAGAGAGCGAGAGAGTGAAAATCACGATGGCGCAGCTGAGAGCACGGGCCGACGAGCAGCGGCAGCACGAGGCGCTGCGCCGCCACGACCACGTCGGCGACGAGGACGTGTCCGCCACCGGCGTCAACGAGAGCAACAAGAAGGCGCGCGCGGGTCTGGGCGACGTCCTCCGCGAGCGCAAGGTGGTGGACCTGGTGCGCGCGAAGCGGCGGCTGGTGGAGGTCCCCTACACGGCTACGCTGGCGCACACGGCGAACGCGCTCCTCGCCGCGCGCGTCTCCGCCGTGGCCGTGGCCGCGCCGCCGGGCCACTGGATCGGCGCCGGCGGGTCGATGATCCTCGAGTCCGACCCCGCCACCGGCGCCGTCCGCAAGCACTACATCGGCATGGTCAACATGCTGGACATCCTCGCGCACATCGCGGAGGCCAGCGACGACGCCGAGGCCGACGACGAGGAGGAGGTCGACCTCGACCGCCGGATGGCTGTGCCGGTCTCCTCCGTCATCGGCCACTCCCTGGAAGGCCTCACACTGTGGACGCTCCATCCAAACACCAGGTTCGTTTGTGTCTGAAATCTGAATCCTGCACTGCACATCTTCTCCGCACCATGAAGGTTTAATTTACTTCGTGCACTTACGTGCATTCAACGATCTCAGCGTGCTGGATTGCATGGAGACGTTCGGCAAGGGCGTGCACCGCGCGCTGGTGCCTCTCGAGAGCTCGGCGGACAACGTGGTGGCGGTGGAGCTCGTGGAGTCCGCCCCGGGGTACCGGATGCTGACCCAGATGGACGTGGTCCGGTTCCTGCACTCGCACTGCGCCGAGCTGAAGGACGTACTCTCGCGAACCGTGCGCGAGCTCGGCGCCGCCAACGAGACCGTGCTCGCCGTCTCGAGCGGCACCAAGGTGATCGACGCCGTCAAGGCGATGCGCGCGGCGTCGCTGACCGCCGTGCCCGTCGTCAACGCTGCTGTCGTCGACGCCGACGCGCCGCTCCTCCAAGATGTAAGCGTCTAAGCGAGTTGCGAGGACAGGATTCCCGGTCCAACAAGTTGAGTGCGTGGTACGTGAGCTAGCGTCCGTGTGTGACCCTTGTCTTACTGCGCAGGGAAAGGGGAAGCGGGCGATGGACACGTTCTCGGCGACGGACCTGCGCGACTGCCCCGTGGCGCGGCTGCAGCCGTGGCTGGGGATTAGCGTGACGGAGTTCAAGACGAAGGTGGCCGAGTGCCGGGCGCGCAACAACCGCCCCGCCACCGACGGCACGGTCGACACCGGCATCACCCCCCTCGACGACGAAGTGAACGCGCAGCAGCAGTTGCTGGTGACGTGCTCCCCGGAGAGCACGCTCGGCGAGGCGGTCGAAGCGGCGGCGTCGCGGCACGTGCATCGGCTCTGGGCGGTCGACGAGGCCGGGCTGCTGGTCGGCGTCGTGTCGCTCACCGACCTGCTCTGGGTCGTCCGGGAGGCCGCGCTCGGCGAGGGCCGCGAGCTGCACCGCATCGTGTCGTCTTAGGCTGTTGATACCGTGGGTGTTGGTTTTTGTTCGAACTAGGTTGTTTCAAGAGGCTCCGTGTAACGCGTCGGCGTCGTGTTGTTGCTGCCATTTAACAAGAGTGGTTAGGCAATCGTAGTCTAGTATTAATACTGTCACCGCACACTGAATGATGCTGCTTGCTTTTGGGTGTGGACGAAGCCGCTAGCTCCTAATCGAGCTTAATCCTTGTTAATCCTACTTCCGCTAACGCCGCTTCATGTGAGCAGCAGCAACCCTGTCCTGCAGATGGCATCTTAATCTAATCGCAAAGAAACTGACTAATCCAATGGGGGTGCTCATCCAATCCGCAGCCGGCGATGGGAGAGGTTGCGTCGCACCGCAACGGAGGCGGAGCACGTGGTAACTGTTCTGCAATCCGGCACTTAAAACGGTTTAACAATCCAGAGGAGTTACTACCGTTATTAATACTTTTTAAAATTGACATTTGATTATTCGTTTTATTTTTAAAAATTTAAAAATACAAAAACAAAAGGTTCAAATAAAATAAATATTTTTTAAAAAAATTTTAAATAAAATAAATAGTTAAATAGAGAAATTTAAAAATAAAAATTGAGACTGGAGGAGTAAATAAATAAATCCGATCACTTCCTCCCGTAACAGTCGATGCTAGAGTGAGAGTGAGAGACCTCTGGTCTGCTCCACCTGGTTCCTCCTCAGCAACAGCTCACGCTGATTTCGATTTCTTGCTTCTCCATCTCCACTACCGCCGCTCCACCCGCCGCAGCCATCCCGGACCATCCCATTCTCCCACCCCCACCACCCGCTTTCCTTTCTCTCCGCCCTTTCCGATGCTTTGACGCCACCGCTCGCATCTTCGGCCTCTGCTCTGTCTCCCATCTTCTCCTCTCTCATCTTCCACTGATTAAAAGCAGAGGGAGGAGTACTAGAGAGGAGAAGGAGCAAGATGTTTGACGGCTTCCTCAACTCCAAGTTCTACAACAGATGGTACCGACGTGCTCCTTTCTTCTTTCTTTGGACGTTCTGGAGTTGTGCTTCCTGTATTTACTAATCGTTGTTGCTGTTTGGTTCAGCAAGCACGCCATCAAATGCACCAGGACTCGGCTGGATCTGTTGCGGCGGAAGAAGCAGGCGATGGTCAAGTTCCTCAAGAAGGACGTCGCCGACCTCCTCATCATCGGGCTTGAACCGCACGCCTTTGGACGGGTGCTGTCTGCACGCTCATCACGCAAACTGGGACTGTTTGATGCGAATTTGACACAAGGAGAAACTTTTAGCGGAAGCTAAGCGTTAGAATAGTTAAAAAAAAATATGGAGTAGTGTTCTGCGCATATAAATTTGTGAGTATTATGAAATGCAGGACCATGATGTGTTCGTGAATCCTGATTATGTTGTTTTTTCTTCCGTTCGACTGCAGATGGAAGGATTGATTGTTGAGATGAACCAAGCATCCTGCTACGATATGATTGAACTGTACTGCGAATTTATTGTGAAGCGGCTAAACAATTTGCAGAAGGAGAGGTAACTGTCACCCTTGTCACATCTTTTGTCTGCAATTGATTACTGAATTGTTGATGATCATTCAGTTGAGATGCCATACGGAGTAGAAGATTTTCTTTCTCCTGCGATTGATTACTGAATCTGTGACTTCCTTTAACAGCGAGTGCCCTCAGGAAGCCTTGGAAGCTGTGTCAACACTAATATTTGCTGCTGCTCGATTTCCTGATTTACCTGAGCTCTGTGACCTCAGACATGCATTCACAGAGAAATATGGGAGTTTGATCGAGTCTTTTGTTAACCAGGAGGTACTTGAAATTCTGGCCTTTTTCTTGTGTTGACTGTTGAGTTAATCACCTGTGTTGTACCAATGCTGATTCAGCTTGACCTTTCTGTGGACAGTTTGTTCAGAAGCTTCAGAACAAGTCATTTACTAATGAAGAGAAATTGCAAGTCATGAAAAGTGTTGCTGAGGAGTTCTCTGTCCCGTTTGATAGCAAGGCATTGGAATGGAAGATCACTTGTGGACCTGGACATAAACATGTAAAACTTTTAGTGATTGTAGCCCTTTTTACTACTTAAAATTTGCTTGGCATATACGAGGCATTCATATGTAATCTTCAATTCCTCTTTCATCAGGATCTTGCAAAGAAGGTTGATAGACATGCTATTCATGATAGAAATTATAAGGCTACACCTGAAAGCTATGAACAGGAGCAGGAAACAAAGATGAAGCCTAAAGATATCCATGTTGTTCGTGATGACATTGGTCAGATGGGCAAGAAAACAACGAGGAACCACTCAGACAAACCAGACGAGAGAAGCCACATGGATAATCATGTTCCTCCTTTGGACATGAAAGGTAGGAGTAGTCATAAAGGAATGAAGAAATATGAAAAGAAAGATGGTCACCATCAGATGGAACTGATGAATGCAGAGTTAGACATCAATGGTATAAAGAAGCAGGAACTTGGTGGCCCTGAATGTAGTTGGGGGAATGCTGATCTGGGGCTTAAATCTTTGGCCCAAGAAAAGCAAGGAGATGATGCAAATTGCACCTTGAATGGTAAAGGAGTGAACAAGGCTCCTCCTTATTCTAAGCCATACAGGTCAAGGGATGAGAAATTTGCTGAAGAGAACACCAATAATTTGTATGATAGACCAAAACATGTAGGGAATTTAGGACAGCTGATGCAAGATAGGCAGCATGTGGCAGAGAGGGCACTGAATATGCGGCCTCCCTATGTTAAGCCAGAATTCGAAAAACAGAGAAATCAAGCTGCGAACGGCTACAAGCATACTGCTGACGTAGAAATAGGCCATGAGAGGGGTGAACAGGCTTATGATGATAAACGTCATCCAGCTTCTGTTAGAACAAAGGATGCAGAAACATCTTCCCATGTTGATGCTTATGGTAGAATGGCCAATGATGAAAAGATGAAACACCAAACACCTGGTAATCGAAGAAGACATTCCAGCAAGAAGAATGATCGTGCTTATGATGATTATGATCAGAAGTATGGTCGCGTGCTACCCCAAGAAGGCATTGGGGCCATTGATGACATCAACAATGCAAGGGCTTTTCACCGAATTCCTAGTGAACGACGAAGACGCAGAAGCAGGCGGAATGGATCATCAAGTGGCAGTGATTACAATGGTGCTTTCGAGGACCATGAGTCGGAGGAAGATGGGGCGAACACTGCAATTGATTTTGGTAATCTCTTGCCACGAGCTCCTAGTTTGCACAGGAAACACAGAAGTTGGGGTACTGATCCTCGCAAGGGAGGCCGGGACGATGAAGAAATAATTATGGATAAACTTCTGATGCACTACAGCAAGAAAGGGCTAGATAGGGAGGAGCGCAAAGAAAGGGATGGGCCGGAGCGCAAAGGAAGAGTAAAATCCCGAATTCCTCGTCCTCGAGCAGATCAACCTGCTGATGGCGTTGCGGAACATTCTAACAAGTTAGGTGCTTACACGCCTCATCCTGAACGAGCTACATCTCTACCTCCAGAATCAGGGAGCCCAAAGGCAAAGCCGAAAGCACCTGTTAGGTCCATGTCGATGCAGCCAGAAATGTCCAGGGGGAATGTGCACCCAAGGCTGCCTGATTTCGACGAACTGGCTGAGCGGATCAAAGCTCTGAAGAACGCATGAGCTGGTACAAGATTTTCTTCAACATGGTCCCTGTTCTTTCAGGAACCTGTACCGTAATATCTGGTACCTGATGATGTCGGCGTTGAGGACATCTGAGAGACTGCTTCCTTGTAACGTTTCTTGGTGGTGTACTTCACCTGCTTGTGTTCCTGTCAGTGTGTTACTCTAAGGTACTTAGGATTATACTAGGACGAGCAGTTAGATATGACAATTCAGAGGGATACCTTACTATACTGCATTGATTTGGATGCCGTTTGTTGCACTAAGAGAAAAACTGTTGTCAGTGTATAGACGCCTTAGTTGAGGGAGGCTATATTGAAAAAGATTTTCTTATTCACAACTTTACTATTCCATTTTACAGTAGTGTCCAATTCACTGTCCAAATGATTTTGTTTGAGCCTGTTTCTACTGATGGGGATTAGACAAACGTGGAGTGTCATAATTTGTTTTTATTTGTGTATATTTGGGTGGATTTTATATTGACCGTCTAATTTCCTGTTTCTCCTAGGAAGAAGGCCCATGTGACGGTTGCCGCACCAAATGGTGCCGACGCCAACAGCGGACAGCCTGTGGAGCACGTTCTTAGGGGGAATCTTCCAATGTAGGAGTATCTATCTTCAGCGCTAAAAATTTCCACAAAAAAAAAAATCACCATTCTGACATTAAATTCCTCCATCAGACCATCACAATATAAATACCTGCTCAACAATTTTTTTTTTGTCGTCCCTAATATATGTCAGAAACAACTGACAGGTCGTTAGGTTCTCAAAAGGAAGGAAAATGGGGACTGGCAGCCGCGCAAGGACCTCATGTTTTAACTGTTTAGCCCAAGGACCTCATGACACCCACTACGAAATGCAGGACGCAATCGTCGCCGCCGTCGTCGTCGAGCATGTCGTCGCAGACCAGCCGCTCCAGCGAGGGGTCTCTGGGCAGCGCCCCGGCGTGGTAGAGGACGGTGGCCGCCGTGGCCGCCGGCGGCCGGGTCGCCAGGCAGGCCGCCAGCCTCGCGACCGCCCGAAGGAACAGCGGCAACAGGCCCTGCACGTATAACGGGGTCACTGCCAGAACAACAAACTTATCTGGTCGCAAACAACTCCTACGCTTCACTTGCATTGCATGCAATTTATATACAGAAAATCATGCGCTCACCATTCGATATTTCGATCGATCGATGACGATGAGGATGCATGTGATAACTGATTGATGAAGAACGATCGAGTTCGTCGTTGGGCGCTTATATATAGATAGCAGGGGGCTTGCATCGGAACCATCTGATGGGAGGTCAGGTTGGTGCAGTAAGAAAGGTTAGCTGGGCATGTCGCACTTTGTTGCAAACGGGTGGCGATGGCAACGACGGGCGCCCATTGTCGCGTGCTCGACCCAGCTCTCGGTTTTGGACGAACTCGTGCTTCGTCCTCAGATTCTTCACCACCTTTTTCTTCGTCGGGGTCGCAAAGCCTAATGATGATAGCGACCGGGTTAATTTTTCCTCAGGGCTCCGGTCAATTCTTCTGGATGGATTCAGAATTTCAGACAGTAGGTCGATCGAGCTCTGCGCCCGGCAAAGATCTCGAGGAGTGTTTCGGATTTCGCGCGTGGCCTTGCCTATAAATCGATCCCCGATCCTCCTCCGCCTCCCGTCGTACACCGACGGGCTCGGACGACGGCACTTGAAGCACAGTGCCGTGGAGCCGGAGCTCAGGACGCTGTCCCTGCGCAAGCTGGTCGTGTGCTAGCTAGGCCGGCGACGTCGTCGCGGTCATCGGCGAAGGGCGGCTCGGCAAATTCGCGCAAGCTGGTGGAGCAGTGGACGTAGCCTTCCATCAGCACGTGGTCGCCGCCTCGCTCTGCTCCTCAAGCACCTACGACCTCCTGCCAGTGATACGCGAGACGTCGCCGAATTGTTGCCCGACCGGCGACATGAATCTTTCCTCAACAAGGAGCACGTTGTCGCCGCTCGGCACTTGCTAACGGCGGCATGTGTATGTGTATACACTAACACACACACACACACACTGCCACCCCCACAAACATATACTCCATTCGTTTTTTAATTATTATTGATACGAATTGTCATTTGAAAATGAATTTAAGAACGGAGAAAAGTACTGCATAATGATTAAATCACCTACAGACAGTGCTTATCAGAATAGCATATGAACTTTCTAAAATAGATGAGGCAGAGAGCCAAATATGACAATCCTGATGCAGGAACACATTCTGGAAAAGAACAAACATTTTGCGATGAAACTGAACGCCTAAATTTGCTATGACAAAATAACAAATGTATCTTTAAATTGCTGTTGCCTCGAAATTGCAACGTGAGCATCAAAATCTTCTGTAATAAACTGCTTCCAGATTCCTAATCCTCTGAAATAGATAAACAGCAGCTACTGGCCATATTGTCCTGGGCGACTTTTGGTCTTTGTTTGTAACAGGACTTATCAGCAACGAAATTCAGAAAGTGGCGTTTTAGCTACCCTTTAAGCATGCCCTTTAATTTCTTTAATAATACCTTCAGCAAGGGAATCTGTATCATAGTTCTTGCCGTAAAACTTGACAAACTCCATCTTTGGATTCATCAAGTACCTGAACACAGATGAACAAGTCAGTACTCATCAAAATGATGACACATGGCAGCAACACGAACTAATCATAAGTATTCTACAGTAAAAAGCAGTCAAGGAAATATGACTGTTTGCTAATTCAGGGTTGAAATATTCTACGTGTTTCATTATATTAAAAAGACATTTTTAGTATCTAAAAGCTCTAAATTGATCCGGCGTCTGACAAAAAACAAATCACAATAGATCCCCAGTGAATTCAAGTCCCACAAGATTGAAATAAGTATATATTACAATTGAGTGATCAATGGTCTAGATCTAGCAATTAAAATTAGATTATCTGAACTGCATAGCCGTAGTAAAATAAAAACTGACAAAAGTTATTGTTCAAGGAGATTAAAATAGCATACATGACAATTGAGTGATCAACAAGATAGTCAGAACCCTCCTCCTCTGTCTTCATGTAGTAAACTCGATATGCACGGGCAACCTTCCTTATCTCATCTGTCGTGCCTGTTAGCCCGATCAGATCTGGATGAAATTCTGAAACAATACAGAATAAACACTATCAAGCAACCAAATAAATAGGATTTTGAAATAGGAAAAGTTAGGTAAATTTTTAAGTGATGACAAGAATTAAGATTTGAGGGACATAAGTGCACGAGCACACACCTTTTACGTAGTCCCGAACTTGCTCAACAGTATCTCTTTCAGGATCAACTGTAATAAAAACTGGCACAATATCCAATTTTGCTTTTCCCTCTGCATATGGTAACGAATTTTACAATGTCAAAATTGTCCAATAGCTCAAGCTAGGCAAATAAGATGTTCAATTAGCTTGTATGCATTTCAATCTGGCAAGTTATTTTGGTCCTGATGCCTATGTGACCAAATAGTGCAAGATAACTGCATTGCTATCCTACCAGAACATAAGAATAGAAAAATACAAGACAAAACAAATTTCAGGGATAATTGCATACATGAAACAAAGAATAAAACTTACTAATTTTGTCAATTGCTGCGGCCATTTTCTGAAGCTCATCTGGACAAATGTCAGGACAATGTGTGAATCCAAAATAAAGCAGAGTCCATCTGCCCAAGAAATCCTTTTCAGTGACTGGCTTCCCATCATGATTTAAAAGCTTGAATGGACCTCCAATAGCTGCAGTGCCAGCTGACTGTCCTGGTTTTACAGCACTATTTCTATTCTTCAATTCTGAGAAAATGGAACAGAAAACTCAAACATGAGAAATAAAATATAGTACCAGATTACAAGGAATTGATAAATTCCTATCATTCAGATAACACTCTTGAAAGGCATTCATTTGCATTTGATAAAAAAGGGCAACTTTGCGCTGTTTGCTAATATAGTAAATTGGGAATAATTCTGAATCAGAGAAAGAATTTTGTCAAGTACTAGAAACTGGAAACAAACAAAGGCCATTGTATCAGGTATGATTTGCATCGAATATGTTTTTCCCCTTTTGACAATGTTGTGATAAAGTACATACTGTCTGACATTCTGAAACTTGTTTGAATTTCTACATTAAGAGATGTATAATGCTATTACATAGGAGGCTAAACTACTGCTCTTTTGGTGTACAGTATCTCAAAAATGTTTAGTGATTCAATTGAGTCCCTATGACCTATGCAAAATCACCCAGTAACATCATGAATCACTGGGACTGATTGACTGAACAAAAGTTGTTCAAATTCAGCAAAACGCTATAACCCATTACTTTCATTCAATTGGCATGGTACAATAACACAACAATGAAGATTTTTGAACTGATCGCTTGATGTAGCTCTGCTACGGCAGAAAACAATAACACCAACTCACCATAGTAATGTACCTTCAATATGACGCTTTTTTTCTTTGTCATAGTACACGATTATTCCTCCTCCAGTCATGAGAAGCAGAAGAAAACTGAGCCACGAGACCGGCTGCCAGAAAAGAAACAACTACTTTGATGAAGCAATTTCCGTTTAGAACACAATGCTTCTCAAGCAGCAAGTAGACGTGTGATCTAACAGTCAAGGTAAAAGTAGTCGCTGATGTCAGCCCCGGGCAGCACTCACGCGCACACGATGGTAGACGGAGGTGGAAGATGAACACATTGGACACGAGTTTGCGGCGACGAACGCCCCGGCCGCCGAACGGCCTGTATGTTGGCTTGTTATTCAACTGGGAGAAACAAACTCAACTGACCTGAACTGATCAGGATACACGGCTAAATAGCCTCGCCCACATGCACACGGGAGCCACTACTGCCCGGGTCTCATGCGCACGTTCCACAGCTTTCGAGCCACGCACTCATATGCTGCACGTACGCCGCATAAAACGGTCCTCTAACCAAGTCACGCCTCCGAACGTGCCTGACTAACATGCAGTGGCTAATACTACTTTACCGTATACTAAACACATGCAACTCCTAAAGACTAGCTAACAACCTGCTGAACACGTACTCCAGTATCGTGTGCAACACACGCACACTCTAACTTGCTAACTAGCCTAATCTACATGCAAATATCCTCCACGAGAACATATCTCGTTCTTGGATGACACGGACTGCGTACATGACACATATGTACATGGCCTATATGCAATAACTCAAATAACCAAGTCATGATTATTCCTAACAGCTGAGTGATTGAGAAATCATCTACGCTGACATACTATCAGAACTAATTCGTATCAGATTTATCATTTCGGGCCAATTGAATCGATTTGCCTCAACGGACGAAACTATTGTAGCATTTGGTGTATGAAACGCATAACTCACCCCGCCTCGGACAGGTTTCCCAGCGTCCCCTTGCTCAGACTTCCCGGACTGCCCATCCCCTCCTTCTCCCTCACCCGCCGCAGCAGCCGCCTGGGGCTTCGAGACATCCTTCGCCGCCGCGGTCCCAGCGTCGCTTGAGAAGAAGCGCGCGCGCCCCAGGAACGTGGGTTGGAACCGAGGAGGCGCTCCCGACCCACTGATCTGATGCTGCAACGAGACCAAACAATCACAACACCGTATCGGCGTCAGTACCAGGATATGGAGAGAAGATCCCGTATCGGCTAGCATACGGGATACCTGAGCCAGAGCGCGAGCTCGTGGAGGGGGTAGGCGTGGGGCGAGAGCCCGCGAGAGGAGGGCGTGGAGCTGGGACGCGCGAGCCCTCATCGTCGCTTTGGCTCGCGCACCTTCGCCGGATCAGGGATCGCCGCTGAGTAGCAAGGGTTATCGGCTGCGTCGTCGTCGTGGCTGCGGCGGCGCCGTGGGTTTCGAGGGGTTTCTTCTGCCAGGGGTACCGCTGATTCGCTTTGCTTCGGGTGCAACATGAACGTCTCAAGAATGAGACAACCCAGGATTAAGATTAGCGTACACTCAAGTGCCGCGTGAAATCACGAAACAACTTTAACGTAATTTTTTATCAGTGTAAGTTGACGATTACTCCGTCCCAATAATTTTTAGAACTAATCTTTATAAAGACATAAATTACATATTATACAAATATTTTTCACGATAAATTTAAAAATCAAGTTTTATATTTATTAAATTTCATCAAATTTATATAAATTTTTAATCAAGAAAAAAACCAATCAACCAAACCTGACAAAGTAGTAACTTCAGCTAAAAAGAAATGAGTTATTTTACTTAATAAATTAGTTAGAACAAATCCTTTGATTACTTTTGGTTGGGGTGCGCCAGGCTCTGCCAGTAGTGCAACGGCTGAACGACGCTTGAGGGCCCCAGTGGCAAGCCACTGTGGTGGACCCTCCCCCACAAAAAATAAATTTAATATCGAAGTGGACACATGGCCCACATATCAGATATTAAACTGATAAGAACAGATACTACACTTGATCTTAGCCAAAAGGCCGAGAAAGGTATGATTTGGGACGGAGCCCTGCGCCTCATTTTATAGCGCGCCGGACCGCTAGACCAGCTTCAGCTAGCGATGTGGGATTATTCGTTGCGGGGCTGCGAGGCGGCCGCTGCCGTCGGCGTCAGGCTTAGATACGCTTCCTTACGGCCCATTATGGTTTGCAGAAGCCCATACACTCAGACGGCCCAGGAACTCGGCGAATACGAGTCACGCTTCGATCAGTCTCCAAGTTGCAACACGAAGAAACCTCCAACGACCGAGCCAATATTTTTATCGACATAAATTAAAAAAAAATCGACATGAAGGAACATGTTGCCCTTGGAGGACTACACGGCACGCACTAGAGTCGGGTGTTCTTTATCGTCTGGCTGAAGATCATCAAATTGCACCGAGCACTTTTCCTGCTTGAACATGAAGCAATCAGACTGTAAATATATAGCAAAAATACTGTGGAGAAATGAGGAAATGTTTAAACATATATTCCCGGCCATCGAGGATCCTATAATCCCGGCCGCTCTCTTCTCCTCCGACTGATGCGTGCATGCACGCGCCTGCTCATCGATCGATAAAGAAACTCGTCCCGATCGACGCCGGCGGCGCAACTCGTTGCAAAATAGAGGTCCCTGTACTAGCGGCGCCGAAATCTTGATTCAGAGACAAGAATCGGGCCAACGCTATCGGCGCTGCCTTCTGCATGCGGGGGAACGCCGGCGATGGCGACGAAGCCAGCAACGTCGACATCCGCTCTGAGTTCCCTGGAGGCTATGTTCGTATCGCCGACATCCGCTCTGAGTTCCCTGGAGGCTATGTTCGTATCGCTGATGCGAGGATCAAGAGGAGGAGGAGCCGCGGCGATGAGAACACGCCAGTAGACGACGGCCTCGCCTCGCCACAGCCGCCGCCGTTGCCCGGGCGACCCAGCCCACGAGGCCGGCGTCCTTCGCGTTACCCGGTCGTCAGACCCGCAGGGTCATGGCCTCCGCCGCCATCTCCTTCAAAGGTTTCGCCCTCCAACAAAATTTTCCCTCTTCCCTTAACATCGGCATTGCATTGATTTTTTAGATTAGAAATTGATTTATGGATCAAGGTTATTACGGGAGGTGACAGTGACACGCCATGGCCTGTGTTGTGCGGCTTATTCTGCTGTGATCAATGGCAGGATGACGCGAGTACCACGGCAGAAGACGACGGCACCCTGGTGGCGGAGCTGGAACGGAAGGCGGCGGATGTGGAGGCGCGGCTGCAGCGGAAGGACGAGGAGAACGCCGCGCTGAAGCGGCGGATCGAGAGGTACCACGTCGAGTGGCTCATGTGCGAGATCAAGATCAAGTCCTTGGAGGAAGCCTGCCACGAACAAATGGCCGCCTTGCAGGTCCGTACGTCAGAGCAGAGTATTGCACGTCGCCTTATTAGAGCACATCTTTTGAACCTGTTCTGATCTCTGTTTCTGTCAATGCCAATCCTGACACGAAGATCGTCTTAATTTCCTGCAGGCGGCTCAAGATGCCAAGGCTGCACGGGCCGACGAATCAGTGCCCTGCGATCGCCGCGAGACGTTGGAGTCCCTCATGAAGGCGTCGGAGGAGCCGTCGGCGCGGCCACGGCGCGGCGTGGGCGCCAGGCGGAGCGGCGCCGCGAGCAACGCCCGTCTCGGCTCCGAGTTTCGGCGCCAGAGCCAGGCGCTCGACCACGGCGCGGCGGCGTTCGGCGTCGTGGACCCGTGGCAGCCTGTCGCGCCGAGCTCCAACGCCGTCGACGACGAGCTCAGGAAGCTCAAGGCGCGGTTCTCCGCGTGGAAGAAGGATTACAAGGCCCGGCTGCACAGAGCGAGGGCCGAGGTCGACAGGGAGCGGCGGCGGACAGGCGGGTGCTGGATCTGATCAGAAGAACACAGAGCATGCCGGTGCTGATCAGAATTAAGCCGTTCCTTTCACCAACAGTTCAGTTGTTCAACCACTAGGTGCAGTATCTGCCCGGTGCATGTTCATGCACGCGTGACGCATGATTAGATTTCCGGTGAGTAATTAGTGTAGTACAAATCTTTCAGCTTGCCAATTCCACGACACCTTGCATGAAAGGTACCGCGTGATTTGACGGGCCCGGTGGGGCGCATACTAGACGGACGGACAGCTCGTGGCTGGCTGATGGCGTCTTCTTTGTAAAATTTTAACCCGTGAACAGCGAAAGATGGGCTGCTAACCATCTCGCCGCTGTGCTAATGGCGTTGTGCCTGTACGCGTCACGTCGTGAAAAGGTCGATTCAGAGGGAGACCGGATACCGGTAAGAAAGGCCGCTCCCGTGTAGACCACGTTTGAATTGGAACGCGTGAATTTTATATAAATTACAAAAAAAAAATTGTAACGACAAGTAGAAGCAAGATTTAGAAAAATTCGTGTTCCAAGCCGGGTTTATGCAGCGTGGAACTGAGAAAACAGGATTATTCATTGCCGCTCCCCAACAAAAGCTTGGCATTTCATGAAACATGGAGCACGATTGAAATGCCGGCATCTCTCTCGCTGCTTGAAAGTAATGGGGCACCCCCTCAGAATCGACGTACGGCCCCAACCTCTTGTAAGAGTTGTGGCTATGGTCCTCAAAATCGAATGGTGATCGTGCATGCGTTAGGTGAGTGTAGGTAAGGGACATCCGCACCGCTATTTAACAACGGTACCCGGCAAGGTTAGAGCATCTTCAAAAACTACTTATTAACCTTTTTTTAAATCAAATTATAAAAGAATAATGTAAAAATTCTCCTTCAATAACTCTTTTAGTCACCTCCTTACCTTGGAGAGTATTCAAAAATTCCTCTATTCAAAGTTATATCTATGTAACTTTCTGAGTCTCCAATCTCATATCTCGTGCAACTAATCATAGGAACTATATTTAAAAGAGCTGTTGAAGAAGGTAATTAAAACATATCTCAAATTTTTTTTTACTAACCTAAAAAGTACTTTTGAGATGATTTTTTAGGGAACTATTGAAGGTGCCCTTAATTGACTTTTGGTTGACTTATTCACTATTAGTACTCCGAGCTAAATGAAATTAACAATAAATATTAGAAATGTTACTCCTAAGAGGGAAAAATATTTTGTTGGTCAACAAAAATCATGCGAATAAGAACAGTGTTTTTAGAAGAAAAAAAGTTTTGACCGTATTGTCTCCAATAGTAATGATAGATTATTATAGATGTCACATCAAGCAAACATCCGGAATAGCGAAAGGAGAGGTACAGGAAGGGAGGGGACATGAAAGAAAAGGTTCACTATAACCATTTTTGTTATGGGACCCCTCCATATTTTTAAGATGTTTTTAATTGTAAAG
>BCLH01000927.1:44787-66125 GCA_001602315.1 Zoysia pacifica | reverse complement strand
GCTTTGTTTAACAATTGCTCGATTCTACTAATGGTTCTAGTATCGGTGGGTTTTTTTTTTTTGTTAGTGTCTATCTCTGTTATATAGAGAATGCTTTGTTTTAGTACCTCTACCCTTATTCCATGTACACGTTACCATTGGACATCCTTTTTTTTCTTGCTTACACTGGCACTTTGCATGATATAATCCTTAGCCTTTAGAATGTGTAAATCCTAAGTTAACACTTTTATATTGTTTACTGTTTCTTTTACAGATCATTTTGGAAGAGAAGAATGCTGAAGTGCGCAAGGTTTTAAGCAGAATAAATGATCTTGACCTGCAACTAAAAAAGGAGAAAGAAGAATGCCACAGGTATGTAAACAATATGTCATGTAACCATGGTCTGTCCCTTTTTTCGTTATACTAGTAGCATAATGTTGTTGCCAAGTAGTTTGTGTCACACTATTTTGTTTCGAATGTAGGATGACGTCCAAGGTGAAGAAGTTTATTAAAGCTCATGGTCGTTTTTTGAAAGCACAGGAAGAGTTAAAAAGGTATCTTTTGCTTTCACCATTTAAGAACATGACAGGAAGAATTTTTGCCTTGACTTACCACACCTTTGCACGCATTTATGTTATCGACTCTCTGCAGGTCACAAGCTCGTTTTGAGAGACTTGGTGATTTGCTTGCTTCAGATATTCTGAAGCGTGGTGCTAATGAAGAAGGCTCCAGTATTGATGTTGATGAAGATCCAAGTGGTTATGAAAGGAACCCAAATTCTGCAGCACCTAAGAAGAAATCTATCCTATACTCAACAAGTGAAGAAGCAAAAGCTGGTGGGTAGATTCAAGGATTCAAATTTATGTGATTAGTTACGGTATCTATCTGTTTTAATGTCTAGAATATTTTACATTTTTTCCCTTTAGAACGAGGAGTTTATATTTACATCTAATTTCTACAGACCTAATTAATTTGATCATGTGAAAACTTAAGAGGTAGTTGCAAAATATAATATTTGTATATTCTTTTTTAATATAGTGCAATGAAATTTAAATGTTAAAGGTTCTTATTGGAGATGATTTCTTGTCCAGAAGGTCATAATTCTTTTAGAAATCAGTAATACATTTTGCTATGTTTGAAGATATGCTGCCATGTCTAATCTTGTCTCCTTTTTCAGTGAAAAAAAGAGAGCGAGACTCTGACACAGTATTGGAGACCGAGAAATATAAGTCAGAAGGTACTGTTGTAGAACTTGACAAACAAAACAAGGGATCTGAGACAACAAAATCTTTATATTTGAAGAAAAGATTGTGGGCAGATAAGCTAGGAAATGTTGCTTCCTTGGCCAGTGCAGACAAGGTGCTCGATTTCTCTTGTGTGAACTAATTTTTTTAATGCATATCTATTGTCACAGCTGGTAACAGATTCAGTGCTCTATTTATCTTTATTAACATGCACTCTTGATTCCATCCTAATCGAATTGAAATTATTGAACTTTGTTTGGGGCCACATATCTGCTTTTGCTTGCCTGTAAAAAAGAACTTAACAAACTAGCGCTATGTTCAGTATGTTGTATATTTTGATTTCCTCTGTGGCCTGTTGGCACCTCTTGGCCCTGTGGACATGTTTGAAATTATGCATAGTATGAGACACCCTTTTACTGAGTATATTTTTGAACTTACAGGTTAGAGATTCTCCTGTCAAACATGTTTTGCCCTCCACTGGTATGGCTGCTCATTCCATGGATGATCCAATTGAAGCTGTTGAACTGGAGGGTAGACATGAACCAATGGATGCAGCACTAGAAAACGATGCTGATGAAGAAACTAGGTTGCCCGCAATGCCTCCATGCTCACCACCAATGGTTAATGCTTACAAGCAGGTTATCAAACTTCAACCACTCTTATTTCTTTCTAGGAATATGCTAAACAGTCAGCTCACAGTTTGTTTTGTTTCTTTGCCAGTCTGAGGGGGGTGATTTGGAAGTCGATGTGAACTAAGTGGAGTTAAGCGATAGAGGCCTCCAGTGATAAATTGAGTACCAGCTCTTACCGATTTACCGTGTAAAGTCCTAGTATTTGTTTGACTCAGAGCAAACATATTGTAGTTCTGGTCTGTGACTACCAACCAGATGCGGATTAATTACTCTTGTGAAGCGGCATGGTGAGAACCTGAAAAGCAAAAACGTGTGAACCAGCTGATGATCAGTAAAAAAAAAAAAGATGTTGGTTCCGTGGCGAATAAAGATGGTTAATTGTATGCCTGTGCTGGGTCAAGAAATGATTCGGCTTCGATTTACTTGGGTGCGGGGTCCGTGCTAACCCACTTGCAGTTGTTCGTCATACATCCACCAGCATGGGGATAAATACGAAGTAGGCATTGGGATAGTACTTAGCAGGAGCCCTTCCTCTCGACATCTTTCAGGCAGTCTACTACGGAGAGAAAGCAACATACGCATGCAATCCATTGCCATTTGCCAGTTCCCATCCGAAGCCTAGACGCAGCAGCCATGGCGCTGCAGCAACTCCTCCAAATCTCCATTTCTGTGCTAATAGTAGTAATATGCACAGCCAAGGCAATCGACCCGGAAGCAGAAGAAATCCACTTTGATCGCCGCCTAACTCGCTGTCCTCGTGGTCGCTTGCCAATTCCACATGCTCATGGTTCGGCGTCACCTGCGACGCTGCTGTGACATGTCTCTGAGCTCCGCCTCTCCAACGCCCGTCTCACCGGCACACTGCACGGCTTCTATTTCCCAGCGTTTCAGAGCATCAGCAAGCTCTACCTCGACTACAACAATCTCACCGGTGCCATCCCGGCTAACATGTCCCTGCTGTTAACGCTCACCGTGTTTGACTTGAGCCATAACAATCCTGAAACCATGTGGCTATACTACTCTAATTGCCGGTGCTGTTTTTGGTTTCTGGCTATGGTTTGGAGCATTGTTCCTCTTCAGGTCCTTTAGGTGTGCTTTCTTCAGTTCCATAGATGTTAAGGGATTCCATAGACGCCATGCAAGGTAGAGTTATGCAAAAAGATGAAGCTGGAGCAGAGCAGAAAGAGGTTGGTTCCAATTGGCCTCTTTGGATCCAGACTTCACTGGGAAGGTGCTAAGGGCTTGTTTTACTCAAGAATCTTCCCTTTACTTTATTTTCATCAGCAAAACGGTTGTTAGCCGTTTGACAGGATTTAAATAACATCAATAATATATGTATCCATGTTTGTATTTTACTGTCACTGCTAATGAAGCCTATAGTTATGCACTTACGCAGATCATGGGTACTTTCGGTTGTTCTGTTCGTTTATTTATTTTGTGATTTGATCATTCTGACTCTCCTGTTTATCATGGTGCAAATTGTGTCAGCTCCAACTGATTGCTCATATTTTTCATCGGGCTTCAAGAGTTACTGGTTTGTTAGTTAAAAGTTAGTAGTACCTTTACTCCAAGGTTAGTAAAATTCGACAACAGTTTGACTTTGACGAGACTTAAAGTGACATTCTGAGACGTAGAGAGCATCGCGAGCACCAAAAAGTTTTGTGAACTGGTTAATGCATAGTTTATATTGAACAAGATCAAGCATAAAAATAGATCAGAATTTTGCCAATCCTAAATCACAGAAATGTAAAGAAAAAATCACAGCATCCTCCACTATCAATCACGAGAACGAATGGAAGAAAAAAAAAATCTCTTTTAGTCGTTCACGACTGCGCAGTTCCTTCTGATCTCCCCCTCGGCGCCGGTCTTGACCTGCACCGCCCCCATCTTGGCCATGGACCGCGCGAACACCTGGAAGAACACCTCCTCCGGGCCGGTCGCGACGCCGGCGATGTCGGCCCGCGCCGCCGGGTCGGTGAGCAGCGCGGCGTCTGAGCGGAATAGGCCCCTGTGTCTGAGCACCTCGCGGTAGTACCCCATGTCGAACGTCAGGTGGCTTCCCGGGTCCATCTCCACGACGGCGTCGTTGGCGTACATCCCGCCGCCGCCGCCGATCGGCGCACGGCACTTGCGCTTCCGCAGGTTGGCGGCGTAGGTGGCGTCGAGGGAAGGGTCGGTGCCGTTGTTTGGGCCGCCAGCGTACCCGTAGAGGCGGTCGGCGAAGGACGAGCAGTGGGCGATGCCGATCGTGTGCGCACCTGATCACAGAGTATTATTAGACATCTGCCGTGTAACATACTGTTATATGCGGTGCTTTGTTGTCACGTACCTGACAGCCAGACAAGATCACGGACGCCGAGGCCTTTGCTGGCGAACAAATTGGCAAGCTCCGGGAAGGTCATGGTCGGCCTCGGGATCTCGTCGAGCGCCTCCTCCATTCTCGACACGGTGCCGTCCCTCCGCCCCGTCGGCACGCGCCACGACGGCCCGCCCTGTCGTACGTACGTTAATCACCATGGACGGAGAGTCAGGCCTCGTGCTTAATTGTCGGCTCAACCATCGGCTAGCAAGTACAGTAAGCTCTATCTGTGAGCTAGCTCACGTACAATGGCGGCGACCGCGTCCCGGGCGGTGAGCGCGAGGACGTCGGCGCAGGAGACGACGCCGGGACACGCCTCCTCGACGAGGACCTTGACACGGTCGATGAAGTCGAAGCCGCGCAGCGACAGGTTCGGCGGCGCGTCCTTCTCGGCAACGTTGCCGCCGGTGGAGTTGAGCAGGATGGACGCGTCGCAGCCCTGATGAACACAACCAACCAATCGACACAGTCATCGCAAGCCAAGCACGACGCAACGCGTACATGTTTGTGGTGTTATCATGTTATGGAGCCCTTAACTCGGTTGGTGAAAGGTGCGCACGTACCCTGACGAAGCAGTCGTGGAAGTGCAGCCGGAGCAGCGCGGCGGCCACGGTAGGAACGCGGCGGACGTGCTGCCGGACGAACTCACCGACCATCTGCTCCACGCCCGGGCAGCTCTGGGCGTAGAATCCCATCCTGAGCTGCCCGTGCGCGCCGGTCGCGCTGAAGGCGAGGACAACCATTGCCACTGCAAGAACTACCCGCATTGGCATAGCCATGACTCTGCCTAACTGACACAATCTCGAGCCACTCGACACTGACATCAATAGAAGTGTGTGACCCTGGAGTACCCCAAGGGTACTCGACACTGACATAAGTAGCACTCCGCACTCAACCTGCTCAGTGTACAGTGTGTACTGTAACGCGTCTCATGCTAATTATAAGTTTGATAAGTATATATAAACCACCGCTTGTGCTAATACTATTAAGTTTACAGGTCCTCCTTGATAATCTGATAGCATTTTCATCAGCAGCATAGGCCGGTCCAAGAGAATCGTATGCCATGGCAGAGGTCGCACGCTGCATCCCCGTTAAGTTTCGCACCGCTTTCTCCTGGCCTGGGATGCGTGCGTGCGTCCGCGATCAGAGTATTCGATTCTGAAACGGGTAAAAGGCTAAAGAAGGGTGTGGTCGTAAGTGAAGCGGGTATTATCACGAATTTATATATTTGCTCTGTAAAATTTATGTTAGTATCAACGATATATTTTTTGCGGCTAAACAATGATTCACTCGTAAAGCTCATTGGACAAGCGGTATGTTCACAACAACTCGCAAAATTCCGCAACTTTATTATATTTATTCTACTTATGCTAATTTGTATAAAGTTGCATATTATTACTTAAAATATTCTCTAACAAATTTTAGTCAAATTTGTTGAAATTTTATAGTGTGAACGTGAGGTTTTAATTCTAAAATCTAACTTTAAACTCACGAATAAAAAATCATGACTTTAAAAATACTAATACTTTTAAATTAGGTGTATACGTAATAATAGAATAGTAAATTATGTGACGAGTGAATAAGTTATTAGTTACCGCAATAATCGTATATTTTTTCTATGTAAAACGATACGATTCACGAATTCTAACAAAATAAAATTTGCATATTTAAATTGTGGCTCACAATGCGGCTCGTGGTTACAGCGAAACCGCCCCACCTGCAACCTGAGTCTCTCACATGGAGCCACACAGTGTTGCACGAGAGGACGTTGTGATCTCCTCTGCTTTTCGCTTTCCTGCTTTGTACTAATCCCGGAAGAAGATGATGAGATGATGATGGTAGTGCCTTTTACAGTTCTAATCATGATCGACAAGAGCCTTCATCAGGTTTATGTCGATGATGCAAAGGTGGTTTCGACAGACATTTGTGAGGATGGATGGAAGAAAGAGCAAGAACAGAACAGATCCTTTCCTGCCGTTTGCCTCAAAGCTCAAGCTATCTTTTACTAGCCAGCTTTCAGTGAGATATTTCATTAGATCATCTTATCCTGTTCATGTCATACTTTGTCTTGGTGGCTTCACCATCATTCCTACTGTTATATTGTTGTTCAACGGCAGTGTAGGTACTAAATTCAGGGTTTAAACAAGTACGGTCAGTTCAGAGTTCTACTGGATTTTGGAAATGCAAAGGATCGTCTAGATCATTTATTCTTACGATCATCCGCGTTAAACATTCGCAATTTCGAGAATTTTCCTGGCGGTGCCTACCTTCTCACTGCACAAGATAGATCAGCTGCTTTGCAGAGCGAAAGGGAGAAGAGTGAACAAATCAAAAGCAAAGATTTCCTTGATGCATTCTACTTTGTAACTTTTCCAGTTTTCTGCACCACGCAATCGCAATGCGCGCACACGTTTCTGGAACTCCGATGGTATTCCTTCAGAAATATGGATGCGTTTTTAACCATTTCACAAGATGCTCTGCTGTTTTTCAGTCTGGCAAAAAAAAATCACAGTAAATCACTTGCCATACGAACTGAACTCCACTACTGCTGTCTCCAAAATGGAAGAAAACAGAATGACGGCGCGTTTGGGTTCTTAACCAATGCAGACTATTCCGAAGTTCGACGTGCGGAAAAAACTTGACCGTCTCTTAAATTCGCACCAAAGTTTGGCTCATCTACAGTAGTCAAGCACGAAAGTTTGCTCACCCGCGTTTTGATAACCCCTACGATTTGGCAACTCTAAATTTGACAAGGCTCACATATGTAAAAAACAAACAGCCACAGAATTTGCGGGAAGCAGCACCAGTGATTGCCAAAATATGAACCTTTTTTAACTTTGAACAAGCAGTAAAAATCTGATGAAATGAACACTTGATTTCAAGCAGCCAAAACAATCTCCATCCATGGGACCAACATAGCAAGACTGTAAACAGGCATCACGCTAGACATCATTAAGAGCTCAGCAATTAGCAGCGCAGAATAATTGTAACATATGGTATAGATATAAGGGCAAGCACTGCACAAATTTAAGTTCAAACGCCATTTATTAAGCTGCTGCACCAAGGCAACCGTTTCAACTACACAAACATAAGGACACACGGTCCACTGAACCAAACGCCACTGAGACAAACCAAAAGACACTTCAACGAGAACACCCTTCAGGACGGGGCACCGACACCAGCACCAGACGATCCAGGTACAGCAGCAACTTCAACAGCCGGGGGTTTACTGACCACCACGGAGGCGGAGCACAAGGTGGAGGGTGGACTCCTTCTGAATGTTGTAGTCAGCGAGAGTGCGGCCATCCTCCAGCTGCTTCCCTGCAAAGATGAGACGCTGCTGGTCCGGGGGGATACCTTCCTTGTCCTGGATCTTGGCCTTCACATTGTCAATAGTGTCGGAGCTCTCAACCTCCAGTGTGATGGTCTTGCCAGTCAAGGTCTTCACAAAGATCTGCATGCCACCCCTGAGACGGAGCACCAGGTGGAGGGTAGACTCCTTCTGTATGTTGTAATCAGCAAGTGTGCGCCCATCCTCAAGCTGCTTGCCGGCAAAGATAAGCCTCTGCTGGTCCGGAGGGATGCCCTCCTTGTCCTGGATCTTAGCCTTGACGTTGTCAATGGTGTCAGAAGACTCCACCTCAAGGGTGATGGTCTTGCCGGTGAGGGTCTTGACAAAGATCTGCATACCACCCCTGAGACGGAGCACCAGGTGGAGGGTGGACTCCTTCTGGATGTTGTAGTCGGCAAGGGTACGCCCATCCTCCAGCTGCTTGCCAGCAAAGATGAGACGTTGCTGGTCCGGTGGGATGCCCTCCTTGTCCTGGATCTTGGCCTTGACATTGTCAATGGTGTCAGAAGACTCCACCTCAAGGGTGATGGTCTTGCCGGTGAGGGTCTTGACAAAGATCTGCATACCACCCCTGAGACGGAGCACCAGGTGGAGGGTGGACTCCTTCTGGATGTTGTAGTCGGCGAGGGTACGGCCGTCCTCCAGCTGCTTGCCAGCGAAGATGAGACGCTGCTGGTCCGGGGGTATGCCCTCCTTGTCCTGGATCTTGGCCTTGACGTTGTCGATGGTGTCAGAAGACTCAACCTCAAGGGTGATGGTCTTGCCAGTGAGGGTCTTGACAAAGATCTGCATACCACCCCTCAGACGGAGCACCAGGTGGAGGGTGGACTCCTTCTGGATGTTGTAGTCAGCAAGGGTACGACCATCCTCGAGCTGCTTGCCAGCGAAGATGAGCCTCTGCTGGTCCGGGGGGATGCCCTCCTTGTCCTGGATCTTGGCCTTGACGTTGTCAATTGTGTCAGAAGACTCCACCTCAAGGGTGATAGTCTTGCCGGTGAGGGTCTTCACAAAGATCTGCATCTGCAAGGATATAACAAATCGGGTCAGGTCTCCGGCAGCAGCAAGATGGAAATCAAAATACTCAGTAGCACATGTCTTCAATGAAACAAAGGCTAAAACATGATTGTGCGCATGTAACTACAGGAAGAACAAAAGAACACACCATCATCCCTATATGATGACATAACCTTATCGATCACAGTATTAACCACACAGGTAACTAGAGCATGCAGTCCTCTATTATAAACCTAGCTCATGTAGCAATCCTAAATTAATCTGATTTAGAAAAAAAAATCAAGCAAATAACGGCTAAACAAGTAACAATTAAACTCTACTGACCCAAATATGTTAATATCAATTAGATAATATAAGCAGGTAGTAATACACGATATAACCAGGCTGAAAATATATCTCCACAAGGATGCAGAAAATACAAGCTGATCTAACTCCAGATAACAAGCTGCGCAGATCATGTGGGCGTTGTCATCGAGGATTTCTTCTATAGCAAAATTCGCACTCGCATCAGAAATTCGTGAACTAACAATCAGATCTGCACCATATTTCCATCACCGAATCATCTACGAAGAGAATCACACAGATCTAACCGATCTCATCCATAATTTCGACACCAAAATTTCCACTCGCATCAGATATTCATGAATCACCCTAACAGATCGGCACCAAATTTCAATCACCGAACTATCCACGACGAGAACAGCACAGATCTAGCCTGTCTAATCCATCACATCCTAATCGACAGATGAATCTCATACAACCCAAACCAGGCAGATCTAGACGAGAACGAAAAGTAGTAATCCATGGGAGAGAGGGAAGGCACCGTACCTTGACGGGAAGGAGAGATCGACGAGGCTCACGAGGAGGATCAGGTTGGGGCTGCGTTAAACACGGAACAAGAGATGAGATGGGGAAAGCAAGGGAGGGTGGGGGGGCGCTATTTATGGAGGCGAGGGGGAGCCGAACCTGGCGGGTGGGGACGGGGGAAGGAATCCCGTGCCGTGACGGTTCCGTCTTTGGCGTGTCCGCCTCGTCTGCACCACGCAATTCCCGTCCATTTTCTGGAGAGGTTGAGACGAAGTGGAGCACGCAATTTCCAGGAAGCCACGCCACCGAGAAAAAGTCAAAACCGGACGGCCGGCGTTGCGGAACCTTCGGGAGAGGCGAGAGAGGTGCCGTCAACGTTCACGTCCTTTTTCCCTCAAAAAATAAAAAACGTTAACGTCCGTTCGGATTGGAGGGTAGGTGGCCGTTAGACCGCCCTCCTCGGCGTTACTTGCTGACGGCTCTTGCGATGTGCCACACAGGCGGATGACGAGCGGAGCCCGCCACCGAGGGCTCGATATTCTTGCCCATTACTGACGTTATTAGGTCGAAAGATTTATTATCGTTGTCATATATATAGTGTGCGGGGTATTTAAAAGTAAATTTTGGTTAAGATTCTCTGAAAAAAATAAATTATGGTTTAGTGTACTATTAGATGTCCGAGATCGAGACAGTTCAACTAACGAAGGCACTACCGAATTAGAATTTGGTTTTTCAGCCACCAGTGTTTGACGAATTATATAAAACCAATGGCGAAGAACAGCTGTTGCTGTATCTAACCGATTCTTCTTGGATTAATTGATACACACTATTACAATTTTGTAAATTTTAAAATATACTATTTGAAATCACGTGTCATTTATTTATATAGTTTGATCTCTCATTGACATATCGATGATATATTTTAAAGTTTATCAAAATGTAATGGCATGAATTTAATTTACCCATTCTTCTACCGTCGATCCCCCACTCGTATAGAAAATCCACAGAACTTACCACTAACCGTTCCTTGTAGCAATAAACAAGTGCTAGCACTTGATTGTGTTGTGCTGGTTCCAGATCCTTTAACAAAAGAAGAAGATCTGATGCGTTTTGGATAAGAACAGTGGACAATGTTGCCATCTTAGTTAGCTCGATTAATTTGCCAGATGGATATGGTTGTTTTCAGAGCTATTAGATTTCCGGCAAAATGAACAAGCTATGACTCGTTACTGAACATTCTGAAATCGAAAACATGTCTGCAGCCAACAGCTGAGCCGATCAAATGATGATCGTCATGCCACGACTTTGCAACGGACGAATTGGCTGGTTGGTGCGAGGCATGATCTGATCTTGTCCCAGCGGCGCCCATCGCTTGCCAAATCTCAGCCAGCCATGAAATGCTTCTCTTCCACCCTCCTGTTCGATCCCATACTAAACAGTTCGCTCTCCAGCTACTTATCTTCTTATGTCCTCATCCAGTTGGCAAACAGCTTAAGGTACATGACTGCAATGACACTCCTCCTAAAATATAGTACTACCATTCCGCGCATTAGTTTGCGCCAGTGAGTTTCGTATAGAAAATACGCATTGTTTGTATATATTCAACATGATATACTCTTTGATAATATCTCAGTGAGAAAAAGCCTTCCTGTACTACTAGTTGCACCAGATTTAGACCTTTTTCTGACAAGTTACAATACACATGACAGATGGCAGACACCTTTCTGAATTGATTTTATTTATTTAAAATATGGAGAGAAGTATGTTTGAACACCAGGTTAATTCTGATTTGCTGAAGTATAGTGATTCTATGGTTAGTTGGACTGAAGTTGACGCTATGATATATGCCACCCTCTCAGCTTTGTTTGATTAAATGTGAGCTTAATATAGATCAGGCAAACGGCCTCTAAGCATTGGTTACTGATGTTGGACCTTAAAGCTTGAAAAACTTGGGATGAATGCCATGCTTATATATTGTAGGGTTTGATTGATTCAGTAAAATGGACAGATAACCCTTTCTCTCTTTTTTATTCAAAAATTCATCAAAAATCCAGCGAGGGCAAGCTCATCTGATCGTTGCTTATTGGCTGTCTTCTCTAATTATTGCCGACAGCTGTGCTAACTAATCCCCAGCCATGGCATGTAATGTCTCCTCTGGATATTGCAGATTTGAGCTGCCCTTGGGCCTGGCAACTTTACTGCCCTACATAATCAAGCCATTGATGTTTCCTTTGCATTTGCGTGGCCAGTCAGGTGAAGCCAGAAAGTGCAGTCTGGATTTCTTCAGAACAATCGTATCCCAAACTCTCAAGAAAATTTTCCAGAGAAATAAAGTTCAACGGTTCATTGAGGATATGATATTGCCAGCATGGGTGCCTGTAATAAAAACTAAAGAAACGAATACCGCAGAAGCGAGATCAAAGTACAGCACACGAGCTGGGTGTTTTTTCCAACAAGGCCAGAATTGCCCAGCAGAATTAAATAAGAGAAACAGATATCACAACAAGGAGAGTTGCAGCCAACTAACCTGCCACCATATTTAAGCAGTGGCCATGGCCACCTTATTGGAGGATTTCGCATCAGGCTTCTTTTTTTGCTCTTCAAAGTGAACTTGATCCAGAGCTTCAGAAAAAATAAATTTAGGGCTGCTTATCAAAGTTTCACAATATAGATACTAGTCCTAAAGGTAAGCTGAGACTTAAGAGCCGTGTTTTCTTTCATCTTTGTTAGAGCAGGACATGCAAACCTTTGTCCTTCATGCATATATAGCATTGTTGTTTATCATTCTGCATCATCATTCTTGTAGGAGTTCTTGCTGCAAGGAGTGCTGCCAATGGCGATAAAGATGAAGGGGATCTTCAAGGGGCTGAAGATAATCTCTCAAATGTTCGGTAATAATCACATGCATCTTGTATTATTCAATTTCTTCACTTTTGTTGCTTGCCTGGGTAAAGGTACTTCCTAAGAGGGAGTACCAAAAGTTTGAGAAAAGTATTTAGTTGAAAATTGGGTATGATATCTAACTCCGCATGATCTTCTGCTCTTTTGCAGTGCACAAGGAGCACGAAATGGAGATAGGTTATCCTACAGACGTAAAGCATGTGGCTCACATAGGTCTGGGAACCAGTGACACATCTCCAAGCTGGGTAAATAACATCACATAATTCGGCCCCATTTTCAACATCATTATGATTATGACTCATTCTTGAAACTGATTGCAAATTTGCGCCGTTGATTTTAGATGAACGAGTTCAAGTCAGCAGAGGATTCGGCTCTGAGCACGGCTGGGCAGTCCAGGCAGACTTCCTGGGCCTCTGCAGGTAATTGATTATATTTACTGAAATATTCGGTCAAGAAAAACACATTATTATACTTACTGAAACATGATTTTCCATTTGTGATGCTACACACGACAGTCCTGACACGCCTCTCGAACTGTTGGTTGCTAGCCCGCATATGAAAGTCGCACTAATAACGTTTCTTCTTCGATGCAGACTTTGAACAGCCAAGAAGCATGCTGCCCGTTGAGATTTTCAGCGACAACAACAGCAGGCCTGGCCAAGCAGAGCCTTCCAGTTCCACCGGTCCTGACGCGCCACGGAGCGCGAGGAAGGCGAAACGGAAGAAGAACAGGGCGTCGTCCCCTGCTTCGTCTGCAAGGTCGTCGTCGTCAAGGTCGAGAGCCTCGTTCGCCACTGCCTACGACGCTTTCAGCGAGTCGCGAAGAGGGTTTCGGGTCGCCTAATTAAGGGGGGCAGAGATCGCGCCCTGACCACCAATGCCTGTACATGCTTTCGGTTTAGGTAGACAACCTGCTGGTCGCGATTGTTTTAGTGATTTTTTATTGACAGTAAGACATACTAGTTGGAGATGCAAGGGAAATTGATTAAGTTGATGTTTGAATCGTTGCGCAGATTCATGATTTTTTTTAGAAGATGCAGGACTAGCAGATTCTTTGGATGATTGAAAATTTGAAATGCGGCTCTGCTTTTCTGCAAAACTTCACATTATTTTCAAATGTCATTACTGTATAGTAATTCATGACAGACAACTGTGACTCAGGGACTACTACAAGTCGGCATGTCCAAATGCTGCCGCTGATTAGACATTGACCAAAATCTCAGGAGTAAACTGTTTCTCCAAACCAAGACAGACGTGCTGTCGACGAACATGAATAGGCGATGTGTTCAGCACTCTGTTTCACCAATGAGTTGCATGCTATTCTTCCTGCATCATAGGCTGGCGAATAAAATCATCAGAAGAGGATCCCCTCTCGTGGCAACGCAGCTACCATGTGTTTCCTTGCACGTCATGGGAGAAGAATAACCTCTTCGCCTAGGTCAAGAACCCTATGCCATACAGCCTGCACTTGACAGACCTTCCACGAGAAGAAAACGGGAACTTTCTGAAGTTTTTTTTTTTTTTGCACTCTATTCGATATTCATTAACTAATCAATGTTAAGTCTTTGAGGCAAATCATTTTATAATAACCTTGCCATTAGTGCAATCTACCATGCCACACGGCCTACACTAGACAGAACACAGGAAAGCCTTTCTTCCAAGGAAAGAAAACAAGGGAAACTCTCAGGATACCTTTTTTTTATATACTACTCAATTATCACTAACTAATCAGTATTAGGCCTTTGAGGCACATCAAGCTAATAAATATATCATTTTCTTTTCTTTTTTTGGAAAATGACATAGTCCGGTGCACAAGCTATGCTTATTCCAGTGGCAATTGACAATGTCTGAGCTAAGCTACGGATCCAGGAGGCAGAACAGAATGGAAAGATGACGAGATGTCCTATGCTTTGGAAACATAGCTCCATGTGGCCATGGAAAGCAAAGCACCCACAGCTTGGAAGTCCACAGGCATTGACACCTACAAATACGCCGCGAACTCCGGGATCATGATCCCAGCGGAAGGACAACTAACGCAAGCTCATCAACCCTTCAGACATGGCGAAGTGCAGTGGTAGACGTTATGGTCTTGGGCTTGCTTGCTTCGCTGTTGCGGTGGCAATGGCCGGCGCAACTCAGTTCACCGTCGGCGGCTCCAACGGCTGGAGCGTGCCTCCAGCCGGCGCGGAATCCATGAACGCTTGGGCGATGAAGAACAGGTTTCAGATCGGAGACAAACTAGGTAATTAATTAATTGATTAATTATGTAGTAATGAACATCTGGTTTGCACATTCTGGACTTAATCAAGCTTAAAAATATTTTTTTTACCACGGCGAAAAATGCAAAACATTATTAATGTATCAATGTGTTTCTTTTTTGGTGGAAGTGTTCGTGTACCCGAGTGACGGGGACTCCGTGCTGCTGGTGGAGCCGTCGGACTACAACGCGTGCAACACGTCGTCGTAGGTGAAGAAGTTCATCGACGGCGACACAGTGTTCACGCTGGACCACACCGGCGCCTACTTCTTCATCAGCGGCGTCGAGGTCAACTGCCGGGCCAACGAAAAGCTCATCGTCATGGTCCTCGCCGGGGGTCACAACAATACCGGCGGAGCGCCGGCGCCTTCCACCACCCCGTCCTTCTTCCCGCCCCCCGCACCGACCACCGTTACCGTACCGCAACCTTCGTCGCCGTCGGCTCCCCCTCCTGCCAGTCCCCGCGCGCAACCGCCGTCGTTGCCCGCTCCCGCCTCTCCGACCACCGCGTCGCCACCGCTTGCCGCCCCTGCTCCCACTACGCCGTCGACGAGCACGCAGCCACCTCCTGCTGCTTCTGCTCCCGCGACGCCGACGAGCACGCCGCCACCTCCTGCCGCTCTTGCTCCCACGACGCCGAAGAGCACGCCGCCACCTGCTGCATTGTCATCGTCCCCTGCCGCTACTCCACCGTCGACCCCGCCATCTGCGCCGGCCGGTGCCACACCGCCATTCTCTGCAAGCTCTCCCGCCCCGGAAACACACGGGAATGGGACGACGACGGGCACAAAGACGCCTTCCGCTGATCACTCCAACCACCGCAACGGCGCCGGCATGACAGTGTCTAGTGGCCTCGCCGGCTCGGTCGGGGCGTGTGCTGTTGGCTTCGCCATGCTTACTCTCTGAAGCGAACCGTTCCGACGGACGGGGGCCGATGTCGGCCCAATTAAATGTTCGTGTAACGAAGCACGATCTGTTCATGTTCTTGCAATCTTGCATTCGTTTTCCAGAGAATGAATAAAAAGTGAAGCGATTCATGGACTGTTTATGCACCTGTGCCGCCTTACGATAAAGGGGGTGTGATTGGCTGGGCCCTTACGAAGTTGGTTGAGTGCACTTTCTGTTAGCCCAAGAAAATTAATGGGCGGGCTGGAACACTTCTGGTCCATGAACTGTTGCTATATTTTTTTCGATGTCTAAAAGTGTAGATATGAAAGTTTCTGTGTCGGTAATTAATCTGTGGTTCGATGTGTTCAATACCTTCAGATCTGGTCACCGAAAGAAGACGATTTGGCCATCTGCTCTTTGTCGATGCGGTCCTCTACGTTAGGGCAGCGTCGGTCGGTGGAGAGAACAGTGGCGTAGAAGTCACGGCGACGTCGTCGATCTCCCGGTGACGGCGGTCGTCGTGGCGGTGACGGCAGTGGTGCTTCCCGTCGGCACAGCGCCCTCTCACAGATCGGTTTTAGGGATGTCAGTGGGGTACGGCGGTACGGACGAACTTAGCTCATGAGTTCCGGCCGGCCTCTACCTTTATTTAGTGTGGCGCTGGCAACAGGGGCCCACCAGCTATAATGGGTTGGACGCCTCCGATCAGGGCGCGATTAGGTCAAGAGCTCATTAAAGCCGTTGGGCCAAAATAGGTGGAGATCAATTTTTAACATTCTTCCTCTTGATCTCACTTTATACTTTTATCTTTATTACTTTTTAACTTCACACATTCCATTACAGATTAATGCATAAAACTGCCTCATCGTCACGATCAATCGTCGATAGACTTAACAGCTACAATACATTTTTTCTGTTCTGAAATAGTTACTATACATTTTGGGCCATCTTTTAGTTCAGAAATCACAGACTTTCCTTTAAACCCATGCCGAAAACATGTTCAATAAATACTTTGGGTGCTAAGCCTTTAGTAAGCGAATCCGCTAGCATCTTTGCGGTGCTTATATGCTCAAGACTTATAATTTGATCCCGAACTTTATCTTTCACAACATAGTATTTTATGTCAATGTGTTTAGCAGCACCACTTGACTTATTGTTGTGTGCATACGTTACTGCGGGTTTATTATCGCGGTATAATTTAAGTGGTTCATAGATGTCGTCAACCACTTTTAAATCGGGTATAAACTTTTTAAGCCAGTTCACCTGTCCCATAGCCTCATAATATGTTACAAACTCGGCATATATTGTGGACGATGTAGTGACGGTTTGCTTTGAGCTTTTTCACGAAATAGCTTCTCCAGCGAGAGTAAACACATATCTGAATGTAGACTTTCTATCATCTCCTGCATAATCAGAATCTGTATACCTCACTATATGAAGTGAATCTGATTTTCTGTATATCATCATGAGACCTTTTGTTTTTTGCAAATAACGCAAGACTTTCTTTATCAATTTTCAATGCTCTATTCTAGGATTGCTCTGGAATCTGTCAAGTAACCCGATAACTAATGCTAAGTCAAGGCGCGTACATACTTAAGTATACTGTAAGCTTCCGACAGCTGAAGCATATGGAACTGCTTTCATTTGATCGATTTCATATTGGTTCCTGGGGCATTGAAAATTTCTATATCTGTTGCCCTTGACTATAGGTGCAGTTGATGGACTATATTTATTCATACTATATTTTTTTAAGACTTTCTCTATGTATGCCTTTTGTGATAGTCCCAATACCTATTTGTTTCTATCACGGTGAATTTCGATTCCTAGAACGAATGAAGCTTCACCAAGATCTTTCATATCAAAGTTTGAGGACAAAATCTTCTTTGTCTCTAGTAACAGACTGACGTCACTATTAGGTAGTAAGATATCATCTATATATAGGATTAGGAAGATAAACTTTTCATCTTTAAACTTTGAATAAACAAAGTTGTCCTCTATATTTTTTTTAAACCCAAATTTTTTTATCGTGCTGTTAAACTTCAAGTACTATTGTCTTGAAGCTTGCTTTAATCCATAAATCGATTTCTTTAGACGGCATCCTAGTTTTTCACTTACTTCCATAACAAAACTTTTCGGTTATGCCATGTAAACATTTTTTTCCAAATCTCCATTTAGAAATGCTGTCTTTATATTCATCTGATGTAACTCTAAATCATAATAAGCCATTAGTGCTATTATGATTTTGAAAAAATTTTTACATGAGACCGAAGAAAAAGTCTCATTGTAATCAATCTTTTCTCTTTGAGTAAAGCCTTTTGCCACGAGTCGTGCTTTATATCTTTATACGTTCTCTTGGGAGTCGAGTTTTGTCTTGTAGACCCATTTACAGCCTACTGTTTTGGCTCCTTTAGAAATTAATTCCAAGTCTCAGACTTTATTAGCCTTTATGGACTTCATTTCTTCTTTCATGGCTTCAAGCCATTTTGAAAAGTTTTCACTTCTCATGGCTTCTTCAAGTGAGGTGGGATCATCTTCCATTTGAAATTCTTCTGTTTGATAAACTTTATAGTCATCAGAAATAGCTGATCTTCTTACTCTTTGAGACCTCCTTGGGGCCTCTTCATTCTGTACATTTTCTGTTTGAGGCTGTTCTTGCTCTTCCTCATCTGTGGCAATGGGTTTTATTAGATCCTGAGATACAGGTTCCTCATTCTCATTCATTGTTGTCACAGGAGAAACAATAACAGATGCTTGCACCACAGTATCTCGCACAGTCGGTGCAGCGACAGCAGATAGTGTAAAGAATGACTCTTGAATTATCGGAATGGGCGCATACGCCCGCTTCTCTTCAAGATCAATCTCTCGAGCTACCATGCTCCCTCTCATCATCTCATCCTTTAAGAAGACAGTATGTCTCGTTTCTACAAACTATGTATATCTGTCTGGACAGTAGAAACGATAACCTTTTGACTTTTCTGGGTAACCAATAAAATGGCAACTTACTGTTTTGGAATCAAACTTCCTAATGTTTGGGTTAAATACTTTAGCCTCAGCTGGGCTCCCTCACAGTTGTAAGTGGTTTAACGAGGTAACTCTACCTGTCCACAATTCGTACGGTGTTTTCGGTACCGACTTACTTGGTACTCTGTTGAGAATATGAACGTTAGTTTTTAACGCCTCCATCCACAAACTCAATGGTAGCGTGGAATAGTTCATCATGCTTCACACCATATCTATCAGGGTACGGTTACGTCTTTCAGCTACTCTATTTTACTTAGGTTCGCTTGATGTAGAATACTGGGTCACTATTTCATTTTCCTGTAGAAACCTTGCAAAAAGTCTAAGAACTTGTCCATACAGGGTATGCCGACCGTACTACTCCCCCCCCCACAATCAGATCGGACTATCTTTATCTTTAAATCGTGTTGGTTTTCAACTTCAGCCTTAAATATCTTAAATTTATCCAATGCTTCATTTCTTTCTTTGATTGGATAAATATATCTATATCAGAAGTAATCATTTGTAAATGTTATGAACGAGTCATAACCATCTATACTCTTCATAGAAAAGAGACCACAAATATCCGTGTGAATAATTTGTAGAACTCCTGTGTTTTTTTTTTGCATCTTTTTTAATTTTTTTTTACATATTTTCCTTTAATGCAATCTCGACATTGTTCTAAGTCTGAGAACTCTAGTGGAGAAAAAATATTATTTTTAACTAGTCTTTTTATTCTCCCCCTCGAAATATGACCTAAACGACAGTGTCATAATTTCGACGACTCTTCTAGAGTTCTTTTTTGTTTTCTATTTTCATTCATGGATGAGGATTCGTTTATCTCGCACGCAACGTTATCATTATCTCATACGACATTCACATTATCACGTAATAATAGCAAATAAAACTCATTTTATAAAATGGCAAGACCAACACATTCTTTATTAAGCATTATTTCACACTTGCCATTTCTAAAATGACAAACATAACCATCATTATCCAAACATGAAACACTAATCAAATTCCTCTGTAGAGAAGGTACATAGAGAACATCTCTAAGTATAAGAATAAAGCCATTAGCTAGCTCTAATGAAAGATCGCTAACGGCTTCAACTTCAGCTTGGACTCCGTTTGCAACTTTAATGTATCTTTCTCTTCTTTGCGTAGTCCTCGTCGAACGGAATCCCTGCAATGAATTAGCAACATGAACAGTTGCTCCAGAGTCAATCCACCGAGTAGGTTTCGAATATTGCATATATAGGGATTTATTTATAAAGGTAATAATGTTCTCAACTTTCTTTGCCATGATCATCTTTAAATAGGAGGGACAATCCTTCTTGTAGTGTCCCGTTTTCTTGCAGTGAAGACACTGATCTTTGTCTACTACAAATTTGTTCTGTTGAGGCTGATGGACAGGGGTTTTTCCCTTGTTCTTTGAGGAGTAGCTGTTGAAGTTCTTTCTTTTGTTATCCTTCACATAGTTGATAGAACCACCATGTGAAACTTTAATTCTGTCATCCTCTTACACATACATTGCTATGCACTTTTTCAAGTTTCAAGACTCGAGTTGCATATTATAGTTGACAATAAACGTGTCAAACTCTTTTGACAAAGAAGTAAAAATCAGATAGATAAGGAGTGCATCTTTGAGACCCAGATCTATTGGTTTGAGCTTCGATGCTATGTTGCTCATTCTCAGTATGTGCTCTCTAATGCCACCGTTACTATCAGAGTACCTTTCATTCACAAGTTGTTTAATGACTTGTGTGGCGTATGTCTTTGAAGAGCCGATATACTGACTTTTTATTCTTTCAAAGTACTCTGTGACGGTGTCACACTCCGCGATTGAACCCACAATTGCAGGTTCAATCGTGTTTTTTATCACAGCCATATATTTTTTATTGGTTGTGGTCTATTTTTTATGTTAAAGGTCATAGAACATCTTTAAGGGAGCATAGTCCCTCTGTCTGGTCTGCCAAGCAGTCTCAGCCTCATTTTTTTTTTCACTAGCTCCTCAGGCTCAGTGGGACATGCTGTAGTGAGAACCCAGTCTACCTTAGCCAAGATAAATGCTAGATATATCTTTTTCTTCCACTCTCTATAATTGTCACATTTGAGAGTGGGTATCTCTTTGATACAACTCATTAAGTTGTATCTGCCTGTAATTAAATCAAATAAAGTGAGAACATAAAAAACAGTAAAATTATATGTTTTATTTTCAACGTTGGTCAAAAATATGACACACAATTTTATATTATACATTAAATTTACATCACCGTTGGGCAGAAATAGAAATAATGCATAAAATATCAATTACAAAAATTATAATATTGTTATTATCAACGTTGGTCAGAAAATAACAATATCATAATTATCTGAAATTTATTACTATTTTTCCAAAATTAAATTCTCCCGTTGGTTCGAATTTAATAATAAAAATAATTTCTTTAAGTACGCAGTGGAAAACAAAATTCTTTAATTTTCAGAAGCATTTACTTTAATTTTCTATTCTGTCAAAATTATCCCGTTGGTTCAAATTTTAACAGATTTAATTAGGTAAAAATTACCTAATTAATCATTTAAAATGCCCCTAAAAAAGAAATAGAAAAAATTTTTTTGGCCGAAATTGAAAATTCAGCCTGACCCATTGGCCTGTTGCAATTCGAACAAGCCAATCTGGGCTTGGGCCGAAATTTAACTCTTCCTCTTGGGCCAAATCTGACCCATTTAGTCGTCGCGCGATCTGGATCGTTAGATCGAGATTTGACGGACGCGCTCATTTTTCGAAGGGTATAAAAAGGGTGGGGTTCTCTTCAACCCTAACCCTAACTCATTTTTTCCTTCTTTTCAGTTTCATTTCGCAAGTTTCTGGCGGCCGGCAGCGGCTGCCCGCGCGCTACGCGCGGCC
>BCLH01000927.1:0-44512 GCA_001602315.1 Zoysia pacifica | reverse complement strand
GAAGCCCGAGGGCTATCGCAACAGTGTAGCCGACGGCTACAATTTTCTTTCGAATCTTTGCTCGCGGGTAAGGTTCCGACGAGTTTTTCTATACTCGTCGGGATCCACTCATAGATGTGGCTCTGATGCCAATGTTGTTATCTTTTCCCGATGTCTAGAGTGTAGATCCGAGAGTTTCTGTATCGGTAATAAATCTGTGGTTCGATGTGTTCAATACCTTAGGATCCGGTCGCCGGAGTCGTGAAAGACGATCCGGCCATCTACCCTTTGTCGATGCGGTCCTCTGCGCTAAGGCAGCGTCAGTTGGTGGAGAGGGCAGTGGCATAGAAGTCACGGCGACGTCGTCGATCTCCCGGTGATGGCGGTCGTTGTGGCAGTGACGGCAGTGGTGCTTCTCGTTGGCACAGTGCCCCCTCACAGATCGAGTTTAAAGATGTCGGTGGGGTGCGACGTTACGGATGAACTTAGTCATGAGTTTTGATCGGCCTCTCACCTCTATTTATCGTGACGCTGGCGACAGAAGCTCACCAGTTATAATAAGTTGGACGTCTGCGATTAGAACATGATTAAATAAAAAAGCATTAAAACCATTAGACCAAAATAGGTAGAGATCAACGGTAATATGGATAACACACGAGGACAGAAGGGTGACACCGCACGCAGCACCAGAAAAGCCCGAGCTCGCACGTGCTCGGTACTCTGCAGAACATTGCTCGAGGTGACCCTGCTGGCCGTCAAAAGCAAGGTACTACTCGTACCCCACAGGGCAAAGCTTGTCAACTTGTCGGGCGTGCCTCGCCAGGTTTTACGCGCCATTCGTCTACAAATCGCTCCAATTCCGGGCCGCCTCTCCTCTCCCCAGAATGTGCCGAGTGAAACGAGCATAGCAACAGGCAGCTTAAGCTGTAGCAATGGCGAGCTCGCTCGGTCTGGGACTTGCCTGCTTCGTGCTCCTGCTCGCCGGCGCCGGCGCGATGCAGTACAAGGTCGGCGGCGACAATGGCTGGGCCGTGCCTGACGCCAACGCCGAGCCCTTCAACACCTGGGCGGAGAAGACCATCTTCTATGTCGGAGACAAGCTCTGTAAGTGCCTAAGCCTGAGCGCTGACTCGTATTAATACTTATCTTGTGAAGCTTCATTCCATTGGTTCTTCTTGGTGTGATGATTTCGCCTCTGGATCGATCTCGCGCAGTGTTCGTGTACCCCAAGGACAAGGACTCGGTGCTCCTGGTGGAACCAATCGACTACAACGCCTGCAACACCTCGTCCTACGACAAGAAGTTCGAGGACGGGAGCACGGCCTTCGCGCTCGACCGCCCCGGCGCCTTCTTCTTCATCAGCGGCGTCGAGGCCAACTGCCGGGCCAACGAGAAGCTCATCGTCATGGTATCCGCCGCAGGCCCCGCGCCGGCCCCGGCGCCGGACCAGGGGTCACCTTCGCCGCCGTCATCCACGCCAGCTCCCTCCAACGGCAGCGCGGGCGCACAAGCGCCGCCTCATGCTCCGGCGGCGAAGAACTCCACGGCTAAGGGCTCGCCCCCTGCTGCCGCCGGCAACGAAAAGAACGGTGCCGGATTCGCCGTGGCAGGTCTCGGCGCCTCACTTGTAGGTTGCGTTGCTTATGCCGTGATTACGTTCTGAAACATTCGTGTGAGCTGAAGTTCTGAAAAGAAAATGTGTCTTTGAATTTGTTTTATCTGTTGGTAAAAAAAGGGGCGCAATAGCAATATTGCTATTTTACCGAAGACATCATAGAATTGGTTTAGAACCACCTCATTCTTTTGGGCCCGAGGATCCAGCGCTTCCGCCCTATGGAAAATTGACGGGCCTCCAAGAAACTCTTGTTGGGCCTATTTGCCTGCTCTCAGGTTGCTTCGAAGATGATCAAAGTGATCAGCGCAGGATATCAGCCCAAGCCCATTTGTTTGTTCCTCCCGTGTCTCCGCGCGGGTGCGCGCGCCCTGCGACGCACGGCATGGTAGCGCCGCGACACGCTCCGGCACGTGTTCTAATTGCCGGCCGTCGAAACACGAGTGAACCAATCCTCTTCCCTGCGCTCCACGAGCTGAATTTCCCCCGCGCACGTGTCGTTCTTGATTGCCTCCGGACCGGCGAGCCCTACGTACGTGGACGGCGGCCCCGCCTGGACACGTCGCGTCCCAGCCGGCCAGTTTCGCCGTCGCCCATCACTCCCTCCAAAAAGCCGTGGACGGCAGCGTGCCCGCGCCGCTCCGCGTTACCAGGAACTCGCGTGCTCGCACCGGCAGTCGCCGTCGCGTTGCACATGCGGGCATGGTGAGGTCCGAATGGCGAGCCAAGTGGCCGTGCCAGCGGAGCTCTGCCTGTCCGTCCGGCTTTCACGTGAAGCTATAACAACGTGAAAGCTCACCCCGATCGTACAGCTGTGCGGCGGCCTTTCGACCGGCGCCATCGCCGTCGCCGTCGGTTGGCTGCTGGCTACCGTATTGACCATGGCGTCGGTGCAGCTTGTTCGTTATAAATACATCCGTTGCCAAGGCTCTGACTGTGCATATATACATCAAGGCGCACACAACTGCTCCAGCAGCCTGCAGATTTGCAAGTCACAGACTCACAGAACTCTCGTGTGCGCGTTTCATACACAGGGAACCGCTGCTACTGCAGCAGTGCAAGCATTGTCCGACTCCGATTGTGTGGTGTTACAATGGCGAAGGCGCAGACGAGGTTCGTGACGGAGGTGGCGCCGTCGCAGCTCGCGTTGATCATGCGGCGGCGGAAGCGGGTGCCGAGGAGCCTCGACACCATCGCCGAGGACGAGAGGGAGCACCAGCTGGCGTACGGGCCGGACGGCCCGGACCACCAGCACCACGAGGCGGAGAACTCGTGCCGCTTCGCGGCGGCATGGATGACGAAGAGTCCGCCGCAGGAGCGCGTCATGAGGGAGGTTAGCAAGTGTTAGCAACCGATTACGGAACCTTCCTCTGGCGTTGATGTCGGCACCTACAGGCGCATGCAAAGCATGCAGATCACCGTCACGTAGCTGTCGGAGTCCCTGGTGCTCTCCTTTTAAGTTTGTTAGGATACGTACAGGCTGCTAGTAGGATATATATGGAATGTAATCTCTACTTCCTTGCTCCTCACGTATATCTCCTATATAAGTTCGGCATCCGGCAAATAATCAATACATTGCAGAATTACGTGAATACATTTCATCTATCATGGTATCAGTTTGGTTTGATCCAACCTACAGCTTCCGCTAAACCCCATTGCCGCCGGCCCCTCGCCGCCGTTTCCTCGCTGCCAGCGCGCGTTGCTCGGCGTGCTCCTCTTTCCTCACGACGGCCTCACACTGCGCGATCTCTTTCCCCTCGTTACTATGGCCTCACAGGATGACATCTCCATGGCCAAGGCCACAGCTGCCAAAGCCGTGGCTGATGCTGTAGCTGCCACTGCTCGGGCTGATGAAGCTGAACGTCGCCTCGCAGCATACGACGATCAGGAGCAATCCCAGCTCCACGCTCAGACAGTCGCAGTGGCAAATATCAAGACCATGATCCCTCTCGTCCTCGAGCAAACCTCCCCCCACTACAATCGGTGGCGTCATCTCTTCCTCAACACGCTGACCAAGTACGCCCTCGACTGCCTCGTGCTCTCCGACGACAACTTCGCTGCGGATTCTCATTGGAATCGGATGGATTGCACTGTCAAGTCGTGGATGTACAGCACCGTCTCGCCTAATCTCATCGAGGCGGTGTCTACTTCACAGCCGACGTCCTGATCTCTTTGGTTGGGGCTTGAAGAACAGTTCATCAGAAACAAAGAAACTCGTGCCATCTTACTTGATGCTGAGTTCCGAACATTCGTCCAAGGCAATCTTTCCGTCACCGATTATTGCGCAAGATGAAGTCAATGGCGGACGCTTTGGGGGACTTGGGAGAGCCGGTCCTCGACCGCACGCTCGTCCTTAATGTTCTACGTGGGCTGAATGAGAAGTACTCCCACATTGCCTCTTTGATCAAGAGGACGCGCCCGTTTCCATCTTTCACCAATGTGCGCTTTGATCTTCTCATCGAGAAGGTCACCTTGGCGAGCAAAGCCACTGCCCACACTGCATTGATGGTGACTGCCGGGGCGCGCAGTCCTGCTACATCGCTAGGTAGCGGCCCACCTTCTAGACCATCAGGTCCGGCTTCACGCCCTTATTTTTCTGCAGGTTCTCTCTCTGGAGGCGGCCAGAACAAAGGTCGGGGCAGAGGACGTGGGGGGGCGCAACAGCGGGGGTGGTCCACGCCCACCCAACAGTGGCACTCCAAACTGGCCACCATCTTGGAACCCGTTTATGGGCACCTTTACGGTATGGCCAGGACAGCACGGTGTGCGTGGCCATCCCCCTCTGGCGCCCCTACCTCCACGTCCTCATGCACTTGCTGCAAGCCACACTGGTGCCCTTCAACCAGCACCCCTAGGACCTGCAGCACTCGTTCCTTACTACGACGCTCCTACACCTCTTACCGCATCGCTGCAGCAACCATGGGTTTTTGACCAGCAGAGCCCGGCAAACTCCTTCAACACCATGACGCTCACCCCTCTGCCAAGCAATGAATGGTATATGGACTCAGGTGCTTCTTCTCACATGGCCTCAAACTCCGACTCTCTCTTTTTCTTTCATTCGCCCACCCCTTTCACTCCTTCTAACATAATTGTTGGCAACGGGTCTTTGCTATCTGTCACTGGCACCAACTCCTTTTCTTTTCCTATGACAGATCGCTCTTTGCACCTTCATAATATTCTTATATCCCCTGATATTATAAAAAAAAAATCTCATATCAGTTCGTCGTTTCGCTACTGATAATAATTGTTTTGTTGAGTTTGATCCTTTTGGTCTTTCTGTGAAGGACCTCGTAATGAAGAACGTGATCGTCAGGTGCAATAGCTCAGGGGAGCTCTACTCTTTTCGACCGTCTGCCCAACCCCATGTCCTCTCAGCCACCACCACACCTGCTGTGCTTTGGCATCGTCGTCTAGGTCATCTTAGTCATGAGTCATTGTCTCATTTAGCATCATCTTTGCATTCTACATGTAAAAAAAATGAGCTGGAAAGTCTTTGTCATGCTTGTCAGTTAGGTCACCATGTGCGCCTTCCTTTGCTAGGTCTAATTCCTGTGCCCTCAAGAATTTTGATTTAATACATTGTGATTTGTGGACATCCCCTATTGCTAGTGTCACGGGCTACAAATATTATCTTATAATTCTTGATGATTGCTCACATTTTTGTTGGACTTTTCCCATGAGACTTAAATCTGACACCTTCTCCGTGCTTTCTCATTTTTTCTCTTATGTCACTAGACAGTTTGGTGTTACAGTTAAAACTGTTCAATGTGACAACGGTCGGGAATTTGACAACTCCTCCACTCGCTCTTTTCTTTTAACTCATGGTGCCACCATTCGAATGTCCGGCCCACACATCTCTCTCCAAAATGGCCGCGCCGAGCGTATCATTCGTACCACTAATAATATCATGCGCTCTCTTATGTTTCAGGCTAGTCTTCCAGCGACCTACTATGTAGAAGCTCTTCATGCCGCAACCTATCTCCTCAACCGCCATTCAACCAAGACACTCGACTTCTAGACACCGTACTTTGCCCTCTGTGGTACTCACCTGACCTATGACCATCTACGTGTTTTTTGTTGCAAGTGTTATCTTAACCTTTCTTCCACAGCTCCACATAAACTTGCCTCTCGCTCCACCCTCTGTGTTTTCTTGGGATATCCATCAGAACACAAAGGGTATCGCTGCCTTGACCTCGCCACAAATCGCCTAATTATTTCCCGGCATATCACCTTTGACGAGTCTTCTTTTCCCTTTTCTGAGCTCCCCACACCCCTGCCTTCATCCAACTTTGATTTTCTTTCGAAGCTTGATTATGTGAATGTTGGTTCATCTTGTGTTGCAGGTAAAGGTTTACCTCCTGCTGCCCCCGCTGGATCCTCTCCTCGGGTTGTTGCCAGCGGGATGCCTACATCCTCCCTTGAGGATGTCTCTACAGCTCCAGTTGACTTGAGCAGACCTGGGACTGAGCCACTTGTCCATGACATTGAGCAGTTGTATGAGCTATCTCCACCTTCTGCCACAGGCAACAATCGGCTGATCATCAGCCAGCCGAGTGGAGTGCCTCACTCTATAGAGCTGCGCTCTGGTTTGCTCACCAGCTCGCCCGGTGCACGCTCCACTGGGTTGCACGATAGCGCGGCATCGGGCCGTGCTATACTCGATGCCTCTCTCGACGATATTCCACCAGGAGCTGTCCAGTCTCTGCTGTGAACAATAATCATAGCATGGTCACTCGTAGCAAGTATAAGTCCGGTAAATGATCAATACATTGCATTTCATCTATCAGCAAGTACTTCGACGCCCACGGCGGCCAGGGGCAGGGCGGGAGCTGGGAGCAGAGCAGCCGACAGGAGCACCGCAGAGCGGTGCGCGTGCATTCGTAAACGTCGGCGACAAGAGCCGTAGCAAGATTGACGATCCACTGATATAGAACAAGTCGTTTATATGTGAATTATAGTTGAGACTAGTAGTGAGTTGAGTATAATCCATACCGTTAAAGATTTTTGGCATTAAGAGCAGTTATATTTTTACCGATCAAAGTAGAACATGGTCAATGCTAATACTAGCTTGGATTGAAATATATTGGTTTTTCCATATGCCTCGTGGCTTGTGACTTCACTAGAGAGTATACAATGTATTGGCTTGCTACAAAACAATCCAGTGCAAATCATGTGTGAATTGATTTAATACTTCAATCCTCCTGGTTACCTGTATCCAGGACGAGCCGTTTGGAGGTTGGTCCATGGCCGCAGCGAGCCTAGAAGAACGCTTCGAGAGACGGGGGACTCGGGAGTTAGGCGTGGCCAGTAGAGCCGGAGAGGTCGTGGGCCACGCTCAGATTTGGGTTTCGAAGGTTGTCGCTTGAATTTTTCATGTGCTGAAATCATGGGCCGTCCTGTTCCTGGGTTCAGATCTAGCAGGCGGAAGCCTTATCCACAAGGTCCAGACAGACTGTGGGCCTGTTCGGTGTTTCCGGGCCCCATCGAAGCCATATCCACTTGGACCACATAACCAATATAATTGCATCGATTTTTTTTTTGAACGTAATGCCCGTGGCATCTTAGTAGCATCAGGGCAGCAGCTTCGCACAGTAACTGTGACCTAGTTATTACTCCTCTTTTTAGTTAGTACTGGTACTTGTAATGCACAGGTAGCTGTAGCAGACAGTTCCCTAATCAACCAACCTAATCAAGAATCACATCATAAAAAAGCGAGGGGCCCCCGTTTTTTTATTAATCTAATGACTCGATACCGGTTTCTTCTAGGAGTACTCAACCACGATTCGCCGACGCAAGCGGAACAAGCGCTAGGCTACCTTTTCTCTGCCAGGTCGCCGGCCCGGCCGCTACCTGCCGAGGCCCACCCACCGACGACCTGCAGGCGCTCGATACCACGCCGAAAGCGACGGCACGCCCGCCGCACATCGCCCAGGCCTCACGCGGGTGGCCCTTCGCTTCACCTCCAAGACGACTCATCAGACGAGAGCGAGATGCTCGCTCGTGCCGCTTCTTGCTGCCCGCCCACGTGAAAGGTGCAGGGGTGTGCCCGAGATCCGAAGCAATTAAGAAAAACAACGTACTCCGTATGGAACGGTACGCTGCTGATCGGTCTGGATTTCTTTCTGATCCATCTGAATCGATGCGCTCTTGTTTTTTTTTTTCTTCAAACCGCGCCGTGATTCCGGTCCGGTCGTCGTCTTGAGTTACGGCGGCCGCTGCTTCGCAGTTACTGCACCAGCTGCTATCAGTAGAGGTAATGCAAGGTGAGGGGTTAGTTTACAATGCGGCGGGGCGAGGGCGACTGGCGTGCGCCGCTGGACTGACCGACCGACCGTCGGTCGCTCCGCGCGCATCTTCCGACCCACTTGGAAGGTCGCAGTCACCGCACCTTCCCCCGCCAGGCAGCCCCGCCACCACGGCTCGGCTGGCTTTCCAATGACTTCTCCGTCCTCCTCGTTCTGTCCAGCCATGGCCTCGATCTGGGAGGTAACGAGAGACTGAGAGCAGGAGAAGTAGCTCTAGCTCGTAGCGGCAGCCATGAGCTGGAAGCGAGGAGGAGGAGGAGGAGCCGATGGAGGGGTGTCCAGGCGGTGGGCCGTCCTGCTCTGCGTCGGGAGCTTCTGCCTCGGTCTGCTCTTCACCAACAGGTGACCAGCTATCTGCTTCGATCCTTCTACCTGCTTCTTGCCCTCGCGGTGATTCTCCAATTCGGGATTCCCGGCTCAGTATTGAGTATTGCTGGGTCTCAGGCTCTGAGCTGGAGTTGGCCCGAGATCCATGGTATTTGAGGGGAGACCTGGGGTCTTTGTGCCGCGCCTCCATGAAATCGTGTTCTTGCTACGGGGTGTTCTTGGATTTGGGTGCGTATTTTGAGATTTTGAGTTGAGAGTGCCATTCAGTCTGCTTGTTAAACTTCAGCTGGTTGTCAATTGAACCATTTCCCCTGCCGATTGGGGCCGAGTGCGAATCACCTTGTACGCCTGTGCACAATTCATGTAGACTAGTTTTCCATACGAGATGTGCGTTGGTGATTGTTCTATGCTTGTCCAATACCGAACATTTGTACTCTGCACGGTGGTTTCCGTTTCCAGCAGTTATACGGACATATGACTCTGTTTTGGCAATTTTGAGTGACCTTTTTCATCAATCGTTCATTTTTTTTATACTCGCTGATTATCGAACTAAATGATCCTTACGTTATCTTGACTGTTTTGTTTGTTCCAGAATGTGGACTCTGCCCGAGGCAAGCGAGATCGCTAGACCAAACGGGAAAGTAGGTGAAGGAAACATGCCAGTTGCTACAGAGTGTGGTTCGAAAACTGTAAGAGTTCTCCTCCACCTAATCTCTCAGAAATTCCACATTTGTAGACTTGTAGTCTAATTCACACCTTGACTTTACAAATAGCAGCCATAACGACTACGTACTAGATCCAATACTCTCCTTTTCAATGACATATTTCAGTATTTGTTGATACATTATTTTTTTGCACAATTCACCAGATTCAAGAACAACAAGATTACAAAGATGTGTTTCACGTTCAAGATTCACATCATGATGTACAGTATGTAATTTTCGACCTTAACAATATTGGTTCCATGCTGGATATTGTTCACTATTCTGATTGGCATTTACAAATGTTTTGTATGTAGAACACTAGATAAGACAATAGCAAGCTTAGAGACAGAGCTCTCTGCTGCAAGATCTCTGCAAGAATCTGTGCTCAATGGTTCCCCTGTCGCAGAAGAGTTCAAAATTTCTGAATCAGTTGGGAGGCGAAAGTACCGTATGGTAATAGGAATCAATACTGCTTTTAGCAGTCGCAAGAGAAGAGATTCCATACGTTACACCTGGATGCCTCAAGGTTTCGAACATTAAAAATCTACCGTTCCCCTCATTTTATCTGGATTGTTCCTTACATTATCATACAAAGTACTAAGAGTAATATACTGAAATAATAGGTGAAAAGAGGAAAAAGCTTGAAGAAGAGAAGGGAATCATAATTCGCTTCGTCATTGGCCACAGGTATGATGGGAATAAACTTTATGGGTATCTGGACATGTATTTACAAGAAGTTCTATGTTTATTTAATTCCTCAGCCACGAAAAAGAACTTGACAGAAAATGGCCTACTTTGCAGTGCTATATCAGGTGGAATTGTTGACAGAGCAATTGAAGCAGAGGACAGGAAACATCAAGATTTCATGAGGATAGTAAGTTGTTTGCTACATTGCATATTAGTTTCATGCTAGAGTAATAACATGATTCATATTCTCAATCCTTTTGGGAATGATCTTTTGGCTTCCTATTCACTAGTATGGTAAAAATTCTATCCAGGATCACGTGGAAGGATATCTTGCATTATCAGGCAAAACCAAAACGTACTTTGCTACGGCTGTATCATTATGGGATGCAGATTTTTACATTAAGGTTGATGATGACGTGCATGTGAACATAGGTAACCTTCTGAAAAATTGTACAACCTTTATTTTTGGCTCAATTTGGGAGCCAAGTGATCATATTTTTAAAAAAATGAAGTTTGGGAAAGTATTTTGCATCACTGTATATGGGTTTGGAGTGTTTTTTTTTTAAGGCTGAAGTTTGCATTTGCAGCTACACTTGGACAGATTTTGTCACACCATGCCATGAAGCCCAGAGTATACATTGGATGCATGAAATCTGGACCCGTTCTATCTGAAAAGTAAGTGCATTGCGTGGATAAAATTTATTTCTCATGATGATAGTTTTAAACTTTTGAATCATTACTTAATTCTTTTGCTTTCCTCTAGGGGTGTGAGATATTATGAGCCTGAGCACTGGAAATTTGGGGAACCAGGAAACAAGTATTTCCGGCATGCTACTGGTCAATTATATGCTATTTCAAAGGATCTGGCAACCTACATATCTATAAACAAGTGAGATAACTTGTGTTTCTGTAAGTTTTCTCCAAAAGTACTCCCCTTTGGAACTTTTCGCTGACCCTAGTCACGTCTGATTGCACTATACCAGGCATATCTTGCACAAATATATAAACGAGGATGTTTCGTTAGGATCTTGGTTCCTTGGGCTAGATGTTGAGCATATTGACGATCGAAGACTTTGCTGTGGTACTCCGCCTGGTAAGCATCCATATCTAAACAACTTCACTGCTTGTTTGGTCAATAATCATCACTCAACAGGCCCAATAATTTTGAACTTTTTGTTGCTCTAATGAAACCTAGTATATGGAACTAATTCATGGATAGAAGAAGGCTAAATGTTTCTTTGAATCACAGATTGTGAATGGAAATCTCAGGCTGGGAACATTTGTGCGGCATCATTCGATTGGCGATGCAGTGGCATATGCAACTCAGAAGGGAGGATCTGGGAAGTGCACAATAAGTGCGCCGAAGGCGAGAATGCACTGTGGAATGCCACTTTCTAAATCACAACAAACATCACAGAAGATTGCCCTGTTGTAGCTTTATGATAGATCATCCCCACTTCGACTGTTGTTTGTACATTCCCACGGTGTGCGTGATTTATTCGTAGGTAGCTGTGATTTTGTGACTGGCTAACACCGACTATGCGGACCACAGATTTTAGGTAGTGTCTGTCTGCCGGTGACGGTGAAGACGAAGAAGGGTCTGTGAGCTGATGCATTCTTTTGGGCGATAATTGTTCATGGTGGTCATCTTGTACAGATCTCCTGTACTGTATCTGTATGTATGGCATGTATGGCTGCCGACTTGTGAGACCAAAAATAATAAGTTTCCTGCCTCTTTGGTGCCTCATTTCAATAATAATTTCTCAAGTGTTTTTGTTGCCAATTTTTCAGCCTTTATTCGATGTCAAATCTTTGTAACCACTTCAAACCAAAAATGAAGTATCTTGATTCTGGAGAACTCATCTCGCTTTACGAGTAAATTCAGTCCGAAACTGCCAATGAACTTTTGCAAACTGTGAGCTTCACTTCTCCAGTTCTCCGAGTAGAGAGAGGAGTTCCCTTCCTACACACGCAAAACAAGGCCCACCAGTCGGTGACACGCTCTCTGCCCGTTCGCGCCCAGTGCCAGTCATCATTTCCGAATTTCGCCGGGCCTCTGTTCCCTCCTTCCCGCCATGGTTTCCCTCCACTGCTCCGCCCTCCCGCTCTTCATTAAAACCTCCTACTCGTCCCCCGCCAATCCCACCACGCGAATCCACATCTCCACTGCTCCACCATCCGCGCCCTCCCGCTTCCTCGCCTCCTCCGTCCCGTCATGGACCGTCGCCTCCCGCGCCCGGCCGAGCGCGGCCACCACCACCATCACCGACGATTCCTCCGCCCCGGCGCGCTCGCGCGGCTTCGAGACTCCAGGATCGTCGCCCGCTCCATCCGTTCGTCGGCGAGCCTCCTGCTACCTCAGTCCGTCCCCGCGCCCCCTACGCCGCCGCCGGTCAACGCGGCGGGAGCGGCCGAGCAGAGCGCCGTGCCGCGCTTTCTGCGTACCGGCGGCGGCTGGGGACTACGGCGGTACCCGCTGCGGAGAAGGATAGCCGCAGCCAGGAGCGTGGCCTTCTTGCCACCGCCGTCGCAGGACGCGTTGGAGTTCTTGGTCTCGCTCGCGTCGTAGCCGGATCTGTGTCTTCTGGTTCTGAGATTAGCTCGGAACCTTGGATCGACCTTTAGTTCTGTGAAGATGGTGTGTTGGGTTTGAGGAGGAAAAATTACATCAGATGCATCTGAGTCTGATTTGACTGTAGACTTGATCAACCCGTACCTCTCTTCAAAGTTGCAATGCAACGATGGTGCTAATTACGACTAGCCAAGCCAACTGCTTCGTCCCCCTTCGTTCCTGCATTTTTGTGATGAACTTCAGAAACCTTGCTTTTCAAACAAGCGTTTGGAAGATGGATCTGGATTCTACATCGTTGAATCGGAAAGTACAAATCGCTGTTACATCCAAGTACTGGATATTGGATACTGAATACCCATCATGTATCCATTTTTTTAGAGATCAGATGGGTTGTGTGTGATTGATCTGATTGAAATAGGCCTAATCCGAGTGCAAAACGCATGCAGCATTGAGCCCGTCTTCGAACAAATTAGTTGCTGGTGATGATGGTGGAAGACTGGAAGTAACTAATTAGTGAAAGTGATAAGCACGGACTGGTATATGGTTTCACACATGGTGAAGTCAGAGGAAGGACAGAGTTGGGCAGGTGCAACCAGGAGGAAGACGATGATGGCGATGAGGTACATGATTCGTGTCCTTGGATTATTCTGGACGGTGGCAAGACACGATTCTAGTAGCAAAGAGACGTTAGACCAGAATTTGATTTCATGTCCAGAACATGGAAACTTGCCGCGACAATTTTGGCCATTCTCAATCACCCAGTCACCCTTCCCATGCATGCATCGTCCCAATCACCAAATCACTCGAATTCGTACTGATCAATCAATCAAACAGTCAAAAAATCTTTCTGATACCGGCCATCCATTTCCATGCATGCGTCTCCCCTGTTCTCTATAAACACAGCAAGCCACCAGCAGCAGCGCACAGCTTGAGCCTTGAGAGGTACTACCTCTCCTTGCATCTGGACATGGCATCGCGAGATCATTCCGACGTTTCGCTAGAGGCAGCACCGGCAGCGGTCATGACAATCGGGAGGAAGAGGAAGAAGACGATGGGAAGGCAGAAGATCGAAATCAAGCGCATCGCCAGCGAGGAGAAGCGGCAGGTGTGCTTCTCCAAGCGCAAGGACGGCCTCTTCAAGAAGGCCTCCGACCTCTCCGCGCTGTGCGGCGCGCACGTCGCCGTCGTCGCGTTCTCGCCCGGCGGGAAGCCGTTCTCGTTCGGGCACCCCTCCGTGGACGCCCTCGTCGGCCGCTTCACGGACCCCGCTGCACCCGGCGCCATGGGTCCGGCGCCGGTGCACTCGGCGCTCCTCGAGGAGTTCAGCCGCGAGGAGGAGTTCCTTGCCAAGGCCCTCGCGGCCGAGGCGAGCAGGAAGAAGGCGCTCGAAGCGGCGATTTGCCAGGCCGGCGTGTGGACCGGCGACGCCGACGTCAAAAGCGCGTCGCCGAACGACGTCCTCGCCATGCGTAGCGCGCTCGAGAGGGTCCACGCTGAGGTCGCGGAGCGTCTTCAAGAATTCATGGCCGAGGAGGCGATGATGCAGCTCACGGCGAGCGCCGGCTTGTTCGTGGCAGATGGCGGGGTCAGCAGCCATCATCGCGATCAGGTGGTCATGGATGAGCAGAAGATGGTGGCGATGGGCGGCAATGTCGACCATGCGCTGCCTTTTGCTGCGATGATGTTGCCGTTGCCGCCCTACGACCATTGCTTTGACCTCAATCATGGCCCCGTGTTTGAAGTGGAAGGTTTTTATGGGGCGATGGCGTGCAGCCCTTTTCAGTAGCAGCGAGTTTAAATTGTTAAAATTACAACACATTCAAAGTTGATGTTGAAAGTTAACGCTGTTAATAATTTAAAATCGAAATGAGTATTTATACTACTTCGTTTCAAAATATAAGCTTTTTTAAGTTTAAATAAAGTTAAATATTTTTAACTTTTACTTAATGATATTTTAAAAATTACACAATTTCTAATATAAAAATATACTTTTTTTATAAAAACTTATTTCATGATGATTTCAAAAAATATAATTTTTATATGCTACTACCTCTTTCTAAAAATAAGTGTTTGTTTAAGTTTCGTGCTATCTAGTTTTAACCAACGATTTTTATAGATTTAATTAACTTTAAAAACCTAGTATTTGTACTTTTAAATTCTTCATAAAAATACTTTTATAATATTATATATATATATATATATATTAAAATAATTTATATTTATCGAAATTATTGGTAAAAACAAGTTTGATTAATCTCGGATAAACACTTCTTCCAGGATAGAGAGAGTAAAACACTATTTATTATACATTACTAGTCATCAAAATAATAAAAGTCTGACTTTGACTTTGACTAAACTAAGGGAGTATATACGGTTAGAGTGGACTACGGGATTGCACGGGCAATTCATTTTTATAGTGTGTTGCAGGGCAAGAGTAAAAAAAAAACATTGTACTACGTCTTAGCACGGTGCATTGGGGCTGAATCTTTGTAGTTTTCACAGATAAATTTGCCTACAAGTATATACTTACAACCCCAACTAAATCAGAAGATTTTAAAGCTAATCATTTTCAATTGACAGGTAACATAAAAAGGAAGACATTTCAGAAAACTCGAGCAAATGGTATAAGGATCAAATCAAGAGGAAACATTGCCACCCGGGCCAGCACACGATCTTGCAACCGGGCCGTCGAGCTAACTACGACCAGCCCATGTCGAGCTCCCCCGCCGCAAGCAAACTTTGATCCGGCCCGGGGAGGAGCTCCACTCAGCGACGTGGCATCCAACCAAACCTTTCTCTCTCTTCAACGAGCGCAACAACATCTGGCGTCTCCTTCTCTCTGTTCGAGAACCCCATCGATGCTTGACCGCTAGCCCTCCGCCTCTCCCAAATCTCGGTGGATTCCAGCCTCGTCGTGATTCCACCAGCAGCTCGGCGTAGGAGGAGCCTGCGTCGTCCCCGGTTGTGGCTTCTGAGAAGCTGGCGCTGCTGAAGACGGTGCGAGGAGGAGCAGTGGCGTGGAGGCGGTGGCGGACGCGGCACGTGGCATTCGTTTTCGTCTGCCGCGAGCTCGTCCACGGGCTCTGCATTTGACGTCGGACACCGCCTCCACGTTCGCTCGCATGCGATCGATTTCGAGGTCCGCCGCAGTCAAGTTTGTCCGCTGCACCCGGTTCGCGCGGGAAACTTCTGACCAGATGCCATTGCCATGTGCATGGCGCCGCCGCCGCCGCCTTCTGCCTCCCTTCCGGCGTGGGCGGCGTCTAACGCCCTTTTCCGCCGCCACCGCCGGCTCCTGCCACTACTCCTCCCGCCCACCTCCCTCCGCGCCCTGCTTCCCGTCCTGTCCCATTGCGTCGTCTCGGGCCTCGCCCGCAAACCCTTCGTCGCCTCCCGCCTCCTCATCGCCTCCTCTCGCCTCTCCCTCCCCTTCTCCCTCTTCCTCCTCTCCAGCCTCCCCGCCTCCGCCCTCTCGCCGTTCTCCTTCAACTCGGTCATCCGTGCATCTCCACCACGCATCGCCCTTCGTTTGTTCGACCAGATGCGCCGCCGAGGCGTTTCACCCGACCCGTACACCCTCCCGTTCTTGATCCATGCATGTTCCGGCAGTGATCCTCCACTGTGCCAGTCCTTGCACGGCCATGGTTTCCGTCTCGGGTACGGCTCACACCTTTTCACGCAGACGGCACTGATCAACATGTACTTTGCATGCGGGTCGGTGGTTGCCGCTCGTAGAGTGTTTGATGAAATGCCGGTCCGGGATGTAGTTGCGTGGACGGGCATGGTGTCTGGTTATGTAGACTCCAGGATGTACCTGAAATCTGTTGAGATGTTTCAGCAGATGAGAAGTGCTGATGATCTTGTTCGGCCAAATGTGGCAACGGTGGTGTCAGTTGCTTCTGCTTGTGCCGGGCTAGGCTCCCAGGAGTATGCTAAGGGGCTCCACGCATATGTGAAGAAGGTGGGCTTGGAGGGCGAGTCGATTATCAGGAATGCATTGATCGATATGTACAACAAATGTGGCAGCATTGAGTCGGCTGGTAGTTTGTTTGGTCTGATGCGTGAAAAGGACCTGCATTCATGGACTGCGATGATTTCAGGGTTGGCTTCTTATGGGCATGGTGAAAAGGCGGTTGCTTTGTTCTTCAGCATGCGGGAGGAGGGAGTAGCACCAGATTCGACTACCTTCATTGTTGTTCTATCTGCTTGTAGCCATGCTGGATTGGTTGATGAGGGGATCTGTATCTTCAACTCCATGGAGACTGTGTACAGTGTGTCGCCAGACATCAAGCACTATGGCTGCATTGTGGACCTTTTCAGCAGGGCAGGGCTTATTTCTCGAGCTTATGAGTTAATAAGTGCCATGCCGTTTGAACCTAACTTAGCAATTCTTGGAGCATTGCTGAGTGCGTGCAGTATCAACAATGAACTAGAGATTGGGGAGCTCGTGCTCAATAAGATCGAGTCTATTTGCTCTGACAAAGGAGGTGCTGAGGTGCTTCTGTCCAACATTTATGCTAACCAGAACCTCTGGCATGAAGTGTATACCATCAGAAGGAAGATAAGAAGCGAGTCAGTCGTTAGAAAACCACCTGGTCAGAGTTTGATTGCAGCAGAAGTGACTTCCTCGAGTTCTTGATTGCAGATTTGAGCATGCTTGCGCAGTTGAGCAACCCTTGTATTGGACAGGTAGGAAACTTGTAGACTTAAAATTACTTGTGAAATATTTGCACCTTCAGAGGTATCCCATGTTGGAAAATAATTCATATTCTTGAGTTAGAGAAAGTCAATTTGTATTTGACTACTATGAGGAATATACAAGATTATTATAGTTGAATCTTGATGTTTTTAGGAGTTGCAAGCTAGCATGAGTTGTAGTTTAATTAAAAGAGGTAGTCAAATTGTGCTTAGGTAGCTGTATGGCAGCAGTAGTGGAGTTGGTTTTTGTCTTTAGATAGCTGCAGGACAGCTGCAATACTAGAGGCTTATGACGGTTTGTAATGTCTATATATATGTTTGCCTATATGCAATGAAAGGAATAAGCTTAACAGCCTAAGATGTGAGTTTTGTGTGAGTGCTCCTGCCTCTTCCCATTGTTTAGTTTCTAATATTTGATATCAAGAGCTAAGTTGTCATGGGATGTGTTTCCATCACTGGAGGAGTGCTCATGGTGGCAGAACAAGGCGGTGTACATGGCAGCAGCATGTTGAAGGTTGCTGGGCTGTTTATTGGTCCTTGTCTAGAAGCTATTAGAGGCGCGAGGCACTGCGGCAATGAATGGTATGTCGGTTCGGCCTTGGTGCAGTGGAGGCGTTGGTTCGGATCTCAAGGTGAAGGTACGGTGGAAGTGTTGGTCTAGCTCTATTGTGAAGATGAGGAAGAAGATATCGCTGTGGTGATGTGTGTTGCAGTGTCACGGGAAGACATCATTGCGGTGATGTGAGAAACAGGTGGTGCTGTGGTGCCATAGGAAGAAGACAACACTGTTGTGCTATAAAAAGAGGGTGGTACTGAGATACCACAAGTAATAGATGGTGTTGCGGTACCATGTGGAGATGAAGTGGTGCTGCGTGATCATAAGTAGATGGTGCTGCGGTGCCATATGGAGATGAAGTGGTGCTGCGAGACCACAAGAAGACGGTGTTGCGGTGCCGTGATGAGACTGCGGTAGTTCAAGGTCGCAAGAAGAATGGTAGCTGCGAGCTGCTAGAAAAGAAAGGGTGGCTGCGAGCTACTTGGAGAGAACGGTGGCTGTGAGTTGCTTGAAAAGAAAGGTGGCTGCAAGCTGCTAGAAAAGAAGATGATAGCATGGTTGCGCTGCTAGCAAAGTGCGTGAATGAAGAAGAGGAAGCTGCTGCGTGTGGCAAGAAGATATTTCAAAAATATCAATTAAGAGAGAGATTGTTGGAAAATAATTTATATTCTTGAGTTAGAGAAAGTCAATTTGTATTTAACTATTATAAGAAACATACAAGATTATTATAGTTGAATCTTGATGTTTTTAGGAGTTGTAAGCTAGCATGAGTTGTAGTCTAAAAGGCCTCTTTGTTTGAGCTGTAGCTTTTGAGCTTTAAAAAAAGCTAGCTGGTGGCTAGTTGAAAAGCTGGATAGTGGAGTAGTGATTGTTGGCTTTTGCAATATATACTTTGCTTCTCTGCACACCAAACACCAGAAAAGCAGCTCTAAGAGCTTTTCAGCTTTTAGTTCATTTTCTTAGAAGCTAGCTTTTTAGCGTTTCAAAAGTTAGTTTTTCAAAACTTTGTTTATTTCAGCTTTTCAGATTTCAGCTGAAAAAGCCAGTCTGAAAAGCTGAAACAAACAGGGCCTAAAAGAGATAGTCAAATTGTGCTTAGCTAGTTGTATGGCAGCAGCAGTGGCATAGATTTTAAGGCGTCGCCCAGGCGACTAGGCGAGCTACGGGCTTGGGCGTCCTGCCCACCTTGCGAATCGAAGGTATGGCGTCCGCCATACAAGGAATGGCGTCGCCTTGGCGTCACCTGGACGCCTAGAGCTGTGAATTGGACGCCCGAGGCCCCGAGCTCGAGCTGAGAGAGAGAGGGAGAGAGATCTGCCGCCGCCGTCGCCTAGCTCCGCCGCTAAATCCAAGCCCACTGCTGTCGCCTCCGTCGGAACCATGGTTGCCTCCGCGCATGGCAGCTGTTGCGTGGTGCTGGTGGCGGCGGCTGTGGCAGCTAGGCAGCGGCGTGGGACTCTGGGAGAGTTGGGTTGAGGGGTTAGGGTTGAAGTTGGTTAGTTGGGCTGTGCTGGCCAGTACCTGATAAAGTTATGGGCCAAATGAACCACTAAATTGCAGTTATTTTATTTTTTTTTCTTGTCTTAGAACATGTGATAAGGCGTCGCCTCGCCGCATGCCTTAAACACCTAGGTGGCTGGAAGGGGGTGAAGGGCCGCACCTCGTCTTACCACCTTAAAAACATAGAACAGTGAAGTTAGTTTTTGCCTTTAGACAACTGTAATACTAAAGGTTTATGACGGTTTGTAATGTTTATATATATATATGGCTATATACAATGAGAGAAAGAAGCTTAACAGTCCAAAATGTGAGTTTTGTGTGAGAGCTCTTATCTCATCTTGTTGTCTAGTTTCTAACATCCCATGCTTCTGTCCTTGTGTTATTGTGTCCATGATAATATTTTATTGTGTCCCATGCTTCATGTAGCTGTATTATGTTTCTTTCAGGTATTATTCCCTATCACTAAAGGATTCCCCAAGTTGTAGATATTTAATACTTTTTTTTTGTTTCAAACGCAGTTGTGGGAAATTTGATTCCATGTCTAGGCTTATTGCTCTCGAGCCCTATGCCTTTGAGTTCACAAAATGGCCGATCTTTTCTAAAGACCTGGTAAGAAATTGCCAATTTTCCCTTCTTTTTCTTATAACGCACTCATCTTCCTGCAATAAAGTGCACGTCACACAGACATGGTTGAAAACTTGAAATTGCAGTGCGTTTTGACTTTTGAGTTGATATGGTTCTCGAGAATATCAACTGAACCTTTTGCTTGCTCTATCAAACAGGAGAAAGGCTATTTGGGAATAGATTTTCCGAAATGGCTTTCCTTTACATCCATGCAACATTGTATAAGGTCAATCAGAGATATTTATGCCCCAACTTTCCCTGACCGAAGCAGGCCTGGTGATCGGTCGGAACACCAACCTCACCTTCCCTTTTTCTAGAAACAAATGGCTCATCATCTTGATAGTGGGTCATCTTACCGTGGTTTCGCTAAACAAATCGTCTGCAGGTTCGTCGTGGTCTTGCAGGGGATGACGCTGGGGACTGGACAACGAACAACCAACTGTGGCCTGTGGTATCCAAGCTGCTTTGTGCTCTGGTGGTGTACGGGACTCGGGGCATCCGCACGCAATGTACCGGGTACGTTGCTTTCCTCGCCTGTCTGGGATCGGATTCGCCCGCCGAGGTAACGGACGTGAGCTACATGCCGCAAATCACATCCTCCTTCCGTTTTTAGTTTTTTAATCGATGACGTTATTGATTTTTAAATTTAACTTTAATCATTTATTTTATTAAAAAAATTCTCAAATATGTAAAATTTTAAGTTGTTATTCAAATAACTTTAATGATAAATCAAATTATATCAAAATATATGAAATTTATCAAAAAAATTGAATAACACCAATAGTCAAAGTTGAATTTAAAAGTCAACGACGACATCAATTAAAAAACAGAGAGAGTACTTCGTTTTTAATTAAAATGATGTGGTCGTTGACTTTTACGATCAACTTTGACAATTTTTTTTAAAAAAAAATTGTTCGAATATGTAAAATTTTAAGTTGTGATTCAAATAACTCTGATTCAAATAACTCTGATTCAAATAACTCTAATGATGAATCAACTATATTAAAATATATGAAATTTATCAAAAAAATAAATAAAATAAATAATTAAAGTTAAATTTAAAAATCAACGGTGACATCCACTAAGAGAGTAGCAAGTCCGCGTGGCGTGGCTCTTCGCGGCGGCATAGGGGTTTGTTATGTTTCTCTTGAGCATTATTTTAATCTGTAACTGCTCTTTGCATCAGTTGCTACTCAATATGGTCACTGATTGTTTTAAAATATCTCAAATCGATTTTGAATTTGAACCAACTTTCGAAATAATTTCAGTCTGTGTAACAGTGTTTAAAGATTTTGCTTTTTATAGCTCGAATTCTTCATGCTCAATTAAAAATAGCATCAAGGCACTTACTAATGTATTACTATACGGTTTTTTTTAAAATAAAAGATTTTTTTAATTTTTACATTTTTCTGTTAAATTGAATTGATTTCTGCGATCTCGCATTCTAAATGAGACGAGGTCTAAAGTATTTATGCATATCCACGTATAATATAAATTTTATAGTTAATAACCATAAAAAAATACTACTCCTACAATAGATGGCTCACAGGTCAATTGCATCCCTACCCAAAACCGGTTGCAGTTGGCTTTCTTTCTCCCGAAACTTTACAGATCCGGTTCAGCTTTCCCGTCCCTTCAGATTTCTCTGTTTCGACATCTCGCGCGACCTTCTCTCCGCGCCCTCCTTCGGTTTGTCTCCCTCCTCTCATCTTCGATTCAGAGCTCGCCGAATTCGGACAGAACGCGTCTCCCTCCGGGGCCCCTCTTCCTGCGACGAACCCCACGCGGAGCGGCTTCTCTTGCTCCCTGGTGCGTACTCTCTTGCTTTCGCTGCCACGCGTCTGGCGTGTGGTTGGTCACGGTTTGCTGGTTGGTGTTGGCCGCCGGTTGCGCGAGGACGGTAGGCGGCTAGCTGCTCAAGCTCCAGTTCTCGCTTAGCCTTCATGTATAGTGCGAAGCGGGCGCCGTTCTAGAACCTGTCCTCTCCTTTTTTTTCTTTCCCTGTTGTGGGGGCGTGACACAGGTTCGCAAATACAGGCAATCTAGCTTCTTTGCCTCGCGAGGTTGTGATAGATCCTAGAAGCCTGCAATGCCCTTCCCTACCCTACGTTGAGCTTGTTACAGCCTCCCCTCGGCAACTGTAACTAAGTACTTGCAGCCTACTTCTCTTGACGATTGGTGCTTATTTCTTAATTGTTCCGTAGGCGAGCGCAAATGGAAGGAATTGTTGTGAGGAGGGTGATTCCTTCGGACAATAGCTGCCTCTTCAATGCTGTGGGGTAAATTTGTATTGTACAGTATCCGTGCTATTGAATTGTTGATGATTACTCAAATCAAGCTGTTCCTTTTTTATTTCCTCGTGTATACGTGGTCAATCTGTTCCTTATTATACCTTGTAACACCCTTTTTTTTTTAAACAGCTATGTGATGGAACACAACCGAAATAAGGCTTCTGAGCTGAGACAGGTAACTTAATTTCTATCAGTTTGGTGTCTTAAAAGCACATTTCTTGCCTGAGCTTTCCTTGCTGTAGGCTTTGATATTTTTTCTCTCAAAATGATAGCACCTATGTATTCACTAATCAAAGGGGGAAAGCCTAAAACTTTGGTCAATGCTGCATTTTCCTGTTACGATTTGGTCTTTAACATAATGGGTTGCACATTCATGTACAAACTGCACTAATTGGGATAGCTTGCTGGATAGAGCGCTCACATCATATGCTGCTGGATGCTAATTGAAATCCATTGGATAAGCTTCTTTGAGGACTACTCTAATGCCATCTGCTGATTATGTGATCATTTATGTTATGGATCGATCTAAGAGCATGTTGATCGGTTGGGTGTTTCATCATTTTAAGCTGTAGCAATTCAATGGCCTTAGAAGGGTTTAATGCTAGATATGGTTCACCCACCGTTGTTCTGATATTGACTTCGAACAAGAATTATGGCAATAGATATAATATCAGTGGAGTTATGATAAACTGACTGTTGACTTGTTCCCCATGGTCCTTCCTTTACTTTTTTAGCATTTGTATGTACATTTTTGCTCATCTGTGAATCTCTCCGTAATGTGACAATGCTATCTTTTTGCATAAAGGTCATAGCAGCAACAGTTGCTAGCGATCCTGAAAAGTTCAATGAAGCATTTCTTGGCAAACCAAATGAAGCATATTGTGCTTGGATTTTGGATCCTGAAAAGTGGGGAGGTGAGTTTTTGCTTTGTTACATTCTCACAGAAACATTGACAATCCTCCCTGTCCCTTCCATGCCAACATGCGAATTGTGTATTTTCATATTAACTTCTAATTTTTCAAGCATTGCAACCAGCTCTTCCTTTTTGCAAGAACTGACATAATGAGATATGTTTGTGTCTCTATATTATCATCTGATATTATGGGAAAAAATAGTTGGCACTCAAGAGTTCATGATTCCCCAATCCCCATTAAGCATCTTGACCACAAATGGAAAAACCTTGACTCGAATCCCACTACTGACTTAGTTTCAGTATCTTGATATAGCATCCCTCCTTGTCAGTAGAGTGTTTCTGTTAAGGAGCTGGTACCTTGAAATTTCTAACAGTTGTAAGATCTATTCTCCTAAAGCACTTTGCTTACCTTTTATACCACTAATTTCAACTCGTTTTATTGTTCATAAAGGCGCCATTGAGCTTGCTATTCTGTCGGACTATTATGGGCGTGAAATTGCTGCATATGACATTCAGACCACCCGCTGCGATCTGTATGGTCAGGTTAGTCATATATTCCCCCACATTTTCTTTTGCCAAGACAAACTTTGTTTAATTGTTTTCTAGGGCACAAATTTAGTTAAAAAAATGAGCTAGATTTGTTCTCCTAACGAAAACAATTTAAGAAAGAAGGGAGTGATGTTTAGGCTGTTCTTATTAGTCAATCCTTTGATACAGGAGAAGAAATATAATGAAAGGGCCATGCTCATTTATGATGGGCTGCATTACGATGCTTTAGCTGTAAGTTTTCATAATAATTTAATTTTTTGTTAATTTTATCACAAGTGTTAGCTGATTTAATCTGCCCTTGCTTAACAAAAATTCAGATGTCTCCTTTTGAAGGAGCACCAGAAGAATTTGATCAGACCATCTTCCCAGTTGACCATAGCCGTTCGATTGGTTCAGTAGAAGGTCTTGCCCTCAACTTAGTGAGGGAACAACAGAGGTATTCAACTGTTGTCACATCAACTGTCTGCTAATACTCTCTCTGTTCTTAAAGTGTTGTCGTTAGGACAACAGTTTTAGTTCATTTTTGAACTGAACTTTATTAGCAGCATGTGCATGCAGTCAATGATTCCTAGGTTAATAATTATTAGTTTGACATGCATTATGTAGAAAGAGGAGCTATACGGACACTGCAAACTTCACTCTGCGCTGCGGGGTGTGCCAGATAGGCGTCGTCGGTCAAAAGGTGAGGCTTCAAACCACAAATGGTTTCAGCCAAATCTTCAAAGATCATTGCACATTAAAATCTGTGAGCCCCGATGTTTTTGTGCACAATGCAGGAAGCTGTGGAGCATGCGCAAGCCACAGGCCACGTCAACTTCCAAGAATACAAATGACGGTAGTAGAATACAGATGTCAACTTCCAAGCCACAATGCTGGAAGCTGTCTGAAGCTTCACATTATTTATTCCCTATTTGATATTGTTCTTTTTTCATATGATCCACATGATGTATTGCAACATTTGTTATAACGCAAACATAATAATAACGATCTTCATTCTGATTTGTGCATTATGATGTCAATATTATGTGTCAATTAAGGTCTGCATTTTAATAGCCATTTTGAGCAGTGGCATCCACATAGCAGCCTGCTTGTCGGCTTATTGGGATCGTCGTTCCCGTATGGTTCACATATAACTGATCCAGCCCACCCGGCTACTCGTGGCTAGGTTGTATGCCTGATTTTACTCTCCGTTGAGGAAATCACATTTCAATTCTTTAAATCAAGGGCTTATTCCGTAGGCTTCCTGTAAGACCCAAAACACAAACTGGATTCCTAAAGGCGCGCCATTCTTAATTCTTAAAAAGCACGCTGTATCTTCATTTAGCTATCTCACATAAATGTTCGATCCAACACGTCAAAGAATTTAGTATGAAGTGGCCACCACTCTAACTTTCAGTACTTTAAACATACACATGTCAACCTAACCTTTGATCAGAATATAATCATACATGCTCTTTTTTTTCTCTCTCTCTTTTTTGTGCCAATTACCATTATAGGGATAAGATCCCTTTTGAGAGCAGATTAATTAAATTAATGGAGAAATGCTGAAAGAGCACATATTTGTGTTGGTAGAAAATTCTATTTTCTTGATCCGGGACCCAAAGATTAATCACTACCTGAAGGATCAAAACAGTCACTTTTCAAAAGCACGGGCGATCAGCACCAAAAATATTTACTTTCATTTTTCAGCCCGCACTCCATAAATAACCACGCATGTTTGCTGGGCCCATGCTTAACCGTGTTACTGTTTCTTGCAGAAGCATGGGCCCCGACAAATGCTTGACTAATTATTTCTCCGTGGCTCTTGTTTTGACCAAATTTGAGAGAGAGAGAGAGAGAGAGAGAGAGAGAGAGAGAGAGAGAGAGAGAGAGAGAGAGAGAGAGAGAGAGAGAGAGAGAAAGATAGAGAGAGAGAGAGAGAGAGATGGCCACAATGAGTACTAGCTAGATCTCATCGACTCATCCTTTAGTCGCTGTCATCACTTTCCCAATCGAATTCCGATTTACTCGTGACGCGTGGATGAACCGGGTGATCGTGCGATCCATTTTCCTGCTTCACTCACTTTCTTATCCCACGTTTAAATAAACACTAAATTATGCTCGATCCCTTTAACGTCGTGTCATCAGTCATGTAATCGGGTCCATCGATGAAATGTACAGTGAGCCTAATTGACGGGTACTATAAAAGTAAAATGCTTATGGCACCAGGCTGAAAGCGACTGGAGATACATCAATATGTTTGAAGATATGTATAGTGCATGACACGTCCGCTTGTGGCAGATCGCTTTTGGATAAGAACGCCACTATGGGACAGAAAATAATGCGTGCATGCGACTTGTTAGGTTAGCTTGTCATGAAACCGAGCACCTTGTTAGGTTTGCTTGTCATGAAACTTACCTTGAGGTGTCTTTGTTCCGTGGTAACTCCGTCAATGTTAAAAAAAAAATTATATATGATGAAGCGGTGCTCATATATAGCGATATGTTCAACAAAAATCGCAGCGTGCACAAACGCCACACAATTGCTTACGCACTTAGTACATGCTCTTCTTCTTTTACTAGAAGCAGTATTCTAGTATCCTGGGTTTTGGCTTTTAGTTGCTGAGTCGCCCTTGATTAGCTGATAAGCAAATTGCGTGTTTGTATCATGCTGTTGTGTCCGTGTCTTAAATTAACGACATGCACGCAGCCAATAAGTAATTCTCTTCTAATCACCATCATAATTTCTTCCACCTGCCTTGTTGAGCAAAGAAGGGTTAACACCCAGTAATTCGTACTCCTAGATGGATGCTACATATAATTATTAAGCTTATCCTGACCATACATACATGGCTTGGTGTCAGCTACCTACGACCCAACTAATCTAGAACGGGTCAAAGCAAAGAAGAACACTCTCATCAGTAGGAGGAATTCGTAGTAACAGGAAGCATCATTGGATGCCTTTCTTAGAGCATCTCCAAGAGCTTTTCTGAAATAACTTCTAAATTTACTGATTTTATCTCTTCTCTAAAGTAAAGCACCCCCAACAAATAAGGAGGAAAGCAACAGACTATCTAAATGCCAATAGCTAAATTTTAAACAGCCACGTCTGCACCTCTCTAGTTCCTCCAGTCAAAACATCGTGTGTTTCTCTTCTCGGATCAGAACAGAACTCATGGCAAGGCATCGCCACGCCCTGACATCCACCGTCAAGGCGCGCCCCGCCAAGCCCCGGCCACACTCGGCCCGACGTCCTAGCCGCGGCGACGCCACCCCCCGGCCTCCTCCGCATCACGGACCGGCCTACACATCTGCTCCACCCAGTCGCAGCAGTGGCTCAGCACGGCCTCATGTCACAGCTCAACAAAACCAGGTGACGGGCCGGGTGCTACGCGATCCAACACTGGAAGATCTCCGGGTTCGTCGAGTGCATCGGGTCCGGCCAGAAGCACGGTGGCTCCTGCCGGTGCCGGAATGCACGTAGGCCGTGCGGCTGGGAAACGAGGCCTCTCCATCCAGGCTCCAGCAGCAGCTCGCCGTGACCCATCACCCATGGCGGCCTACTCCATGACAGCATCACCTTCTGCGCTGCACGAAGTGCTAGCTAGGAATTATCAGAAGCGAAGTGCTGGAAATTCCCCCATTCTCTCGGTAGTAACATGTTGAGGAGGAACGACGACTTCGAGGAGAGGCCGTACATCTTCCCGAGCTCCCTGTGAGGTGTGCTGGCGCCGCCGGGCGAGGACGACTACTCGCGCGAGGGAAGAGAAGGAGGTCGCGCGGGAAGAGGCGGTTGGCGAGCAGAGCTGGTGAGCCAAAGATGACGAGCGGAGTAGGCGAGATGGCGAGCTAGGGAAAAAGGCGAGCACGATGGAAAACCTGTTGGAGATCAATTTCATCGAAAATTAGTTTTATTTAGCCAAACAAAAGATTTTAGGTAATGTGTTGGAGATGCTCTTAGCCACTTTAATTAGACGACACACACGCTATAGTTAGCTAGCTTATCATCAGTGAAATGAAGCACGCTCGTCGTGCATGCCGCCACATGCGTTCCCTCGCCCTCATCGATCAGCCTAGCTAGCTCAAGCCACCCGTGTAGGCTCGTCCCCAGCCCAAGCACAGAAAACGGGCCCACTCGTCATGCTAGAGTGGCCCCACCGATTTATTGAGCCCGGACGAGGACGGCGTGGGGGCGCATGCGTGCATGCATGCAAGGCGGGAAGGAGGGAGACTATTTACTTCTTTCAATGATCGATCGTCGCATTGTTGAAAATAGGAACGCCGCCATCTTTTCTTTCTGCCGCAGGTAATACTTGTAGTACAGTAAAATTCCCTCTACGACTAGTAGAAGATGTGAATACGATGTGCCTGTAATAAATCCGTCAGGGCTCATCAGAGGAGTTCCAAAGTTTAGGTCACCGACAGAGTATCATCAGGGCTCAGGGTAGTACGTATGTAGTAGTATAGTAATACTACTGTACTGTAGAAGCAAGTGCCGCTGCGCTATTGGCCGGTCTACGTTAGCTCACCGTCTTATGCAGTGCCAGGACTAGTAGCTTCTCTTCTCTTGGCGACAGAGTAATTGGCTGATGTCGATCGGCGATTTATTTCCCTGGGTCCGCGCACTCAACTGCCGGTGATCGATCGATCCATCGATACATGGCACCTAGCACGATTCGATCCACTGTTTATCGTCGCAGCAGAGGGATGGAATTGAAGGAAAGGAAGACCGAGACCACAGGACATGTGCACGCAGTAATGCACGTTAACGCAGAGGCTGGTACAGACCGCTAACTCTGTTTTTTAATTGTTATCTCTGTTAATTTTTAACTTTATTTTACTATTCGTTTTATTTTAAAAAATATATAAAATATAATATTTTTATTATATTTTATTTATTATTAAAGTTATTTAATTACAATTTAAAATTTTACATATTTAAAATAATTTTTAAATAAAACAAATAGTTAAAATTAAAATTAAAAATCAACAATAACAATAATTAAAAAAAGTACTCTATATTAGATGGACGCGGACCGGATTTTGCAGATCGATCGATCGTCGAGGCTGGTACTCACTTTCTCTCGTAAAAAAGTACAATGATAATAATTTTATTTGTTTTTATATTTAAAAAAATTTAAATAAAACGAATGCTTAAACATAATTTTTGAAATTATCTTTGGACGGACGTAGCAGGAGTTAGATCGTTTGTCCTCGCACAAATTTCCAATGGCGATCGAGACGTCGGTCCTAGACTCCTGGTACGCAGTAGTACGAGTAGGTGGTGAAAGGACCAGAGCAGGTCGAGCATCAATCAGCGCGTCCATGGAGTACTCGATCCGATCATCTTCTCTTTCACGCCTGCTTTTGGGGGCGCGTTGCAGCTCTCGTCGTCTGTCCCTCCTCCGGTCCTACCCTCTCCCCACACTAGAACTGGGCCACCGTTTGCCAATGCAAGGAAACAAAATAGTACTGTACGTACTTATTACTAGTAGAGGATAATCACACACTTGACTATCCTACTCCTTCCGTTAAGTCGTTCTAGCCATAAAATTTTTATGAAAAAGTAAAAAATATAATACGTAGAAATAAAAAAGATAGAGATAAAAATTTATTAAAAAAAAAGAGAAAGATGTATTAAAAAAATATGTATTGAAAAGTAAAAATAACATATATTAAACAATAAATTTAAAATATTAAAATAACTTATATTTGTAAACGAAGAAAGTAGCTTCATTCCTTGGATCGATTGGAATTTTGTGAGCATAAGTTTCGCGCAAAGAATCTAGCTAGTCCCATCTTCAAAGTGGTCCTGGAGAGAGATGAGACTTAGGACAGAGATCAGGACCATTTTTAGGTGATTGGTACCACAACGTGAGCAGTAATTTGGTCCTGGATCGAGACTGCATGTGAGCGCATGCGAACAGTTCATGAGAAACTTTTACTACAGTTACTTCAAGGTCCTCTCCGATTTAATTATTAAAAGTACTTTAAACTTGTTTATTTTTATATTTTTAAATTATTTTTAATAAAATAAATAGTCAAACGTGATTTACGCTTATTTTGAGATCGAAGAAGTAAGTAATTTTGAGACAGAAGAAGTAATAGCCCAATATAGAAAACTCAAGCTCGCAGTTTTTGTTTTGTGCGGCCAAAATAAAAAATAAAAAAAAAAGGAGCGAGAGAGAGGATTATAGTTAAGACCGCATTTGCATTGATGACGACGACTACCAGGACCAGACCAGTTATCCACACCACACCTCAATAACAGTCCGTTCGGCCTGGACATTCCACAGTGATCAACCAATCCATGAAGACGTCTTTAAAAATCTAGCACATTACGAGCTCATTGCCTCATTCTAAAAGTATATTTATGCATTTCAATTTTTTTCAGCGTGTTCGTGTACTCCTAGTACTGTAGCATCGTCGGTTGGATTGGACGGTTGATTCCATGTGCCAAACTGCCAATTGGGGGAATGGACCTAGAATGCCTTTCGAGGCCTGCTCCGTTTTGATGAGAGCAGGGACGGGAGGACCGGAGAAGGACGCGTCGGTGAGGTCAGGTCGCGGTCGGAGCGGAAGGGAACCCAACTATCCAGAGCTCTCCTGCTGGCTGGACCCGATGCTTCCTGTGGCAGCAAACAATGGCATAAATCGCCGCCGTGCTGCATGCATGTTTTCGCCATGTGAGGAGCTGGGAATTGGGAAACGGCTGGTGCCGCGTTCAAAGGGCAGCCGCTTTGTCGTCGGCTTTCTTGCTCACGCACGACGAACGAGGTTTGGCTTGCTTGCTTGCCTGGGAATGATTTCTTTTTCTTCCTTCCGTTCCATGGATGATCATGCGTGAATCAATTTGTCCTGTTTCGATTCTTTTTTATTTAAATTACGAATAGTTTCAATGATCCAATAACTCAAAATTTCTGTGAATTTTGTGAATTTGTCCCGTTTGATCTCGATCACTCTCGGATTAACTAAAAACGTCGGCAACGAACGCCGCGAGCTTTTCATTCGCGATGAAACGAAACGGGGTGGTCAGCTCTGCTTTTTGTGCGAACGTGCAGGTGTATCGACTCTAGGATTCGTTCGTGGTCCTCCAACTCGTTCGTGACGAACAGCTGTTATGAACAGCAGTTCGAAGCCTTTCTACTCCTGAAGATCGAGGGACAAATACGATATTCCGCGTATCTATACGTGCTGCCCATGCACGATGTGCGTAGTTGGCGTACATATGTACGGTGCCGTCTATGTATATTTCGAGTGTGCGATTGGGACGTGGATTTCCTTCCTTCAGTTCACCCCATCTGAAACAGAGTGCACACAGGACTGATCATGTGTCTCAGTGTTAATACTGTACTGTAGTGCACTAAGAGGAGTCACTAATCTGTGATTAGAAGTGCTCCTTGTTCAATTAGTAATCAAACTAGCTTCACGATGGCACATTAAACAACATTTTAGACTACCATCACATATAAATATCACAGGTTGATTTGCTGTGTTTCCCTGTCCGCCCTGCCACGAGTCCACGCTCCATCCATGGTGACCAGCTGGACAAAAACGAAAGCAAGGCGAAGCTAATCAGGGTGAATAAAACACAGGTCAAAAAAGGCAGGATCATGGAGGATCCATGAAGCGCACGCGGTCCAGGTCGCCGAGACATTCGATCCGGCGGCGCCTTTTCCGTCTCCACACGTTTCCATCCCACGCCATTGGTGGTGGTGCTGGTCGTCGTGGAGCAGCCGGGCGAGGAACCAATGTCACACCAGGCCATGTACATGCATCCGGTAATAGTATTTTTTTTTTCCCCCTTCGTTTCACGAGACTGAAGCTGCAGTATACTTTTTTACTGTAACCGACAGTAAAATTTGCACTATATTACAGTGTTTCGTGCAGCTTAAATTTGCAGAAAATATATGATCGAGCGCGCCTTTTGTTAAAAGAAAAGAAGAGAGGTGCAAAAACTTACCAGAAGAATGTAGTTGCGGCGTCAGAGAGAAAAAGGTTGGTTTAAAGCGCGAAGGGAAGGAGAGAGAGAGAGAGGGAGAGCGCACCACTGCACTCGAGGGGTTAAAACCCCGAGGCGAGGGGGAAGAGCGACAGCGCGAGGTACACGAAGCGGGCGTAGCAAGCGAGAACAAAGAAGCACACTTCTCCTTCACACCACCTGTTGAACTTGAAGCTCGGGTGCAAGCAAGGGCAGGGAGCTGTGGCCTGCTGTAAGTCGAGGAGTAGAGCAACAGTGCCGCGCTCTGCTCCCAGTTGTCCCCTCCGGCGGCGGCGGTCGGATCTGCGGTGCGGCGGCGGCTGTGTCGCCTGGAGCTTCCAGCTGTACTTCTGAAGCTCACCGCGGCGAGATCTGAGCCTGCGCGTTGCTCATTCGGGAGGTTTCGGCGTGCCGGTGCATCTCCTGGTGCCGGCGGAGCCGCAAAGGCGGCACCTTTGCGCATTTCCGCCTCTTCCCCACAAGCTCTGAAGCTTTTGGGAGCGGTGACTGGGGTTACTGGATTCATAGGCTCGCGCCGTGATGTAAATTTGAGCTCTCAGATCGAAAAAAAAAGGTTGCGCTTCTCCGCCGGCCGGCCGTATCCCAACGTGAGAGGTTCGGCAGAGGAGAAAGCGATGGTGCTTTGCGGCTCTGCCTGAACAGCGCGCATGCTTGCAAGGGCGCGTGATTTGGTGTAGACAGAAGGCGCCTTGCTTCGGTGCTCCCTCCCTCCCCTTGGCGGAAGAATGAAGCTCTCGCCGTCGACCACCGGGGGCCTCCCGGAAAAGCCGGCATCGCCGGAAGGTACGGTGGCTTGTGTTGGCATTCATTTCACGGTTTGTACCGAATTTGTGTGCCGTGAGTGTGAGTTTAGCTCAATTACTGTCCTCTTCCGCGGTTGCTTAAGTTCCTGACATAAGTTTGTTCACATCTCTCCCTTGCTTCAAGTTTCTTGCCAGCAACTTTTTGATCAAAATTCAGTCCAATGTGGAAGGCTATCAATTCTGTCTTCACTTGGTTGATTTGTACTGTTAACGATGGAACCTCTACTTTTTCTGTTTTTTGCTGACGCAAAACCTCTAACGTTCAGTCAGCTACTTAATAAATTGATAAAACACATGACGATACTGCTTCGATTCTTCTTGAGTCCCAATTTGGTTCAGTGAAAGCAAATTAAGTAGTATGCAACCTCGCTTATGCGGATTTGTTCAGAAAAAAAGAATATTTTATATAAACTTATGTCCGTTAAAATTCCTTTGATATTCACCCACTAGTTTAATTGCTTATATCACTCACAAGTCAAAATACTTCTTTAAAATCATTTTGTAAACTTGGATACGCATATAAGATTCTTCCAAGAGCCTATTATTGCCAAAGTTTATGAAATATTATACTGTTAACTGTCATGCCTTTTGCTCAAATGATTTTTGCTTTTTCAGCAGCAGAAGAGCACAAGTGCCTAAACTCTGAGTTGTGGCATGCTTGTGCCGGTCCCCTTGTTTCGCTGCCTGGGGTTGGTAGTCGAGTGGTTTATTTTCCTCAAGGCCACGGTGAGCAGGTTACTCTTTTTCCCTGGACTTCATATTCACACAAAAATTCGACATAAATATCACGAATCTTGTGTAGGTACTACTACTGTACATCATGAGCTTTGCGTGATCCTGAATTCTCTAACCTGCAGCTTCTGTTTAGATCTTAACTCATTCTGCCAGAGCTAAAGTTTTATTGTTTTTCTTCTTTTGAAATGTCATTGAACTTACGAGTATCCACTTCAGGTAGCAGCGTCAACAAATAAGGAAGTGGAGGCTCAGATCCCCAACTATCCTAGTCTGCCACCGCAGCTTATATGCCAGCTACATAATGTGACCATGCATGTGAGTTTCAAAGTTATGCAGCTCTTCTGTACCAATTCATTGTTGTTGCTACCTCTGTGACTTATCACCTCTGCTCATTTCTTCATTCAGGCCGATGCAGAGACGGATGAGGTTTATGCACAGATGACACTGCAGCCACTCAGTCCAGTAAGAGAGGATTTCCTAGCTTTTTCCATCCATATCCTTGTACTCCTGCTTTTTCTTCTATATACAGGCATTTAATTTCGGTTTAATTCTTTTTTCAGCAAGAGCTCAAGGACTCATTTCTACCTGCTGACTTAGGCACTACCAGCAAGCAGCCAACAAATTACTTTTGCAAAACGTTAACTGCAAGTGACACAAGTACGCATGGTGGATTCTCAGTTCCTCGCCGAGCAGCAGAGAAGGTGTTTCCTCCACTGGTAAGTGTTTTTGGTCAGTTAGGACATTTAATGTATACTTCTTTCTTCACCATATCAAGTAAACCAAAACATTAGTGATTCTAAAGGTTCCTTTGATAATTCTGTAGGATTTCAGTCAGCAGCCTCCAGCACAGGAGTTATTTGCAAAAGATCTCCATGGCAATGAGTGGAAATTTCGTCATATTTTTCGTGGTTAGTTTCCAGTAACATTTGTTGGTTTATTAACATTCTGATTTTTTTTGTAGCCCCATACATGCTTGTATCACATTATTCAAGTGTAAAAGTAACCACATAGTTAAATATGTGCACAGGTCAACCAAAACGGCATCTTCTGACAACAGGTTGGAGTGTCTTTGTTAGTGCAAAGAGACTGGTTGCTGGAGACTCTGTCCTTTTTATCTGGTATGGGACTCAAGCTTTTCAGAGCAATCAAGTGTTCACTTAAGCCTAGTTTCCAGCAGATTGTTTGTGCTGACTGTATTGATTCATTATGTCTTTGACCGAACAGGAATGACAACAATCAGTTGCTTTTGGGAATTCGTCGGGCAAACAGGCCGCAAACTGTCATGCCATCATCAGTACTGTCTAGTGATAGCATGCATATTGGTCTCCTTGCTGCAGCGGCTCATGCTGCATCAACAAATAGCCGGTTTACTATTTTCTATAATCCAAGGTAAGCACAGTTTCTTACATATCTGATCATTTACCTCTCAAATACTCAACAGTTTCCATGCTTTTTCCAGGGCAAGCCCTTCAGAGTTTGTCATACCATTGGCTAAGTACTTAAAAGCTGTGTACCATACACGCATATCTGGGGGCATGCGTTTCAGGATGCTTTTTGAGACAGAGGAATCTAGTGTTAGGCGGTATGTCAAACCTGTGTTTATCTCACATTATTTCTTATGTTAGCATTACATTGGGTCCTAACTGGTCGTGATTTCAATTGCCTCCAGTGTATGTATTTCATTCGATGCACTGTTTATATCTAGGTTCCTGATACTTTATACTGGTGAATTGTCAATATATGCCCATTATGGTTGTTTAAATTACCCGAGTGTTCTTGCAGATACATGGGAACAATTACAGGAATAAGTGATCTAGATCCCGTTCGCTGGCCCAACTCGCACTGGCGTTCTGTTAAGGTAGATCTTGAAATAAACACTTCTCTCTTCCTCTATATAAACACTTCTCTCTTCCTCCATATATCTTTCTCCATGTGTTTTCATGCTTCTTTACCTGTATTCCCACTTTGATAGTGTGTTTTTACTTTTATACGTCTTGATTAAGAATGCAGTCATGCTTTTTTTTTAATGAAAATGCAGTCATGTTTTTCCTTGAAACATATAGGTTGGATGGGATGAGTCAACTGCTGGAGAGAAGCAGCCTAGGGTGTCCCTTTGGGACATTGAGCCTCTCACAACTTTCGCAATGTATCCATCTCCTTTTGCTCTTGGACTAAAGCGACCATGGCCTACTGGCCTGCCTTCTTTATATGGTACAAGTGATAGTTGCACACTTTGCAACCCGTAACACTGAAAAGTATTTTGCATTGTAAATGATCTCTGGTATTAGCATTTTTCTTATTCCTGGCTGTTTTTATAGGTGGACAGAATGATGGTTTGACCTCTTCTCTTATGTGGCTCCGAGACAGGGCAAACCCAGGTTTCCAGTCCTTGAATTTTGGTGGACTTGGTTCTGGTCCTCGGATGCAGCCTAGGCTGGATAATTCCCTACTTGGTCTGCAACCTGAAATGTACCAGACCGTAGTAGCAACAGCACATGTAAAGAGCAGTGCAAAGCAAATATCGCCTTCTGTAATGCAGTTCCAGCAGCCTCAGAACACTGTTGGTCTATCTAGTCATATTCTACAGCAAGCCCAGCCTCAGTTCCAGCAACTTTACCAACAGAATGCCAATGACAACACAATTCAAGCTCATTCTCAGCCTGAGTACATCCAACAACAGCTGCAGCGCTGCCAATCATTTAATGAACAGAAGCCTCTTCATTCACAGCAACAGCAGCACGAATCGCACCATCACAAGCAGCAGCAACAAGGTGTGCAAAGTCCACAGAATCAACAAATCCAACAAGAGGAGCACCAGACCAACTATCAGTCCTTGCAGAATGCATTGCCAGTGTTCTCTCAGTTTTCCTCGGCCACTCAGTCTGCTGCTTCCACATTGCCGCCAGTTTCAGCATTCTCACATCAACATAATATTCCAGACACAAACAAAAGCTCTCTCGTGCCATCTGATCTCTCTGCCATGCGTGAGATGTTGACACCGTTACCAGAATCAGTATTGAGCATCCCTGGGGTAGCAAGAACCAACCCTATACCAGTGTCTGACCTGTGGTCTTCTAAGCGAGTTGCAGTGGAGTCTGTTTTTCCTTCTCGACCCAATGTTATTTCCCCACAGATTGAACAATTAGATATGGCGCCTTGTAATGCACCACGAAGCTCTGAGTTAGCACCATTACCTGGACCAGAGTGCTTAGTAGATCAAGCTACGAGCTCAGATCCCCCAAATCACCTCTTGTTTGGCGCTAACACAGACTCACAGTCACTGCTGATGCAATCTGGCATTCCAAGCCTTCAGAATGATACTGGGCCAAACATGATTGAATATTCCAACTTCAATTTCCTAAGCCCTTCTCAGAATGATTTTCCCTTGAATCAAGCACTTGCTTATTCAGGCTGCATAGATAAATCAGAATATGTTCCATGTGCAGAGAATTCTGAGCAAGTTAATGAACTGCCTGCGGCCTTTGTGAAGGTGAGTGATGTGTCCACATCATGGACCATTTATTAACAAAGATTTGAATTATGTTACCTGAAACATTTTGTGCTGATGAATATCTAATTCGATAGGTTTACAAATCTGGAAGCGTTGGAAGGTTGCTTGATATCACTAGATTTAGTAGCTACGATGAACTGCGTAGCGAGGTGGGGCGTCTATTTGGCCTTGAAGGCCAGTTGGACGGCCCTTTGAGATCAGGCTGGCAGCTTGTATTTGTTGATCAAGAGGATGATGTCCTTCTCGTTGGTGATGACCCGTGGCAGTAAGTTATGACATACTCCGTATTTCCTAATAAATTCATGATCACCGATTTTTTTTTTAAAAAAAAAAATCTCTCTTACATTCAATGTGCTTGTGCTATGAAGGGAATTTGTGAACAGCGTGTCTTGCATAAAGATACTTTCTCCAGCGGAGGTTCAGCAGATGGGAAAGCAAGGCATTCAGCTCTTGACATCCGCTCCTGCAAGAAGGCTCGGCAATGGTTGTGACAGCTACATGAGCATGCAGGAACCAAGATGCCTAAGCACTGGAATGGCTCCAGTGGGTTCGGTTGAGTTCTGAAATAGGGAGCTCATAGTCATTAATCCTCAGTTAGTTATATGATGCCTGTTCCGAATGTTTCCACAGCTCAATCCTAGTTTTGACGTGGAAGCAAGCACATAGATCAGACGTAGTTCTATGTTACTCCACATCAGATAATTATGTCGTATGATAGAGATTACTGCACTCTGTGCCTTTGTATACTAATCCTGCTAATTTACCGCACTATAGTACTTCTGCTACATTCTGTATATTCAACTGACTGTTACTGCAGGAATGGTAGAACTTTATCCACTAGTAGAATTTTGGGTTCATTTCAGAGGGTTCAGATCAGTGACAAGAATGCTGTCGCGATGATTACATGGTCCATTTTCTGTTAAAATAACAGTTTGGTTATTATCCTGGACTAGAAAGCTCATAGATACGGAGTAGAATCGAGAGGGGGAGCTCACCTGAAGCGTTATGCTTGGTTATAAACCCTGCACCATTTCTTGGGGAGACAATGACTTGCAGAGACGTGGACAGGCTTTCTCATGTGCCTCCTGGGTCCCCAGCGACCGAAAAAAGGGCTACCACCCAAGTGCGAGAAAAAGATGGAACTCCCTTTCCTCCTCAGGCGAGGTCAGTGGTGCATCTGGAGCTGAATGCGATGCCCCTCTCTCTCGCCATCACAAAAGAAAACAAAAGGAACATCAATTTCCTCAGGCCCTGGAGTCAAACCAATCGCCGATCTGACCCCCACCCTTTCGCCGCCGCGCCTTCTGGCGTTGCCGCCGACGTGTCGCTGCTGGCACGGTTTGTGGTTTGGTTGTGGATGGATGTCGATGACGCAAAAGTGGAAGCACGTGGAGCTATGGTTTGGTTTGTGCTCCTGGCACGAGAGGAGAGATCTGGATGTGCACCTTCTTCAACCCTATTGAGTGACAGAACCCGCCGTCGCTTTCTCGGGGGATTCATCCGTCGCACTCAGATCTTCGGATTCCGATCCCAGATTTTGACCGGCTTTTCCTTGCGCAGCACCGCGGCAAAGCCAGTTTCTCGATGGTCACCATTGCTCTTTTTTTAAAAAAATTTTGAGAGTAGGATGCATGCTACTGGAGTAGTACATGGTGCACTGAATAGGATTTCTAGAATATGCTGCACAATGCCAAGTTTTTTTCTACAAATATAAGGAACTTCGATCGTTCTTGTCCGGCCGACCGCCCTGCCATGGTTCACAAAACCGTGGTTTTCGATCAAACCGCTGCGCTCGGTTTTTACGATTGACCGGTTTTCGTTTTAAAAATTTAAAAAAAATTGAAAATTTGAAAAAATTTGAAAATTCGAAAACCGCTCAAACCGAGCCATTTACCGCAAAAACCGTTGAAAAACCGCTTAAACTGATTTGATTTCAAATTCAAAAACGGTAAACCGTAAAAACCGTTCGGTTTTCTCTCAAAAATTTGATTTTTGAATTTGTTTGGTTTTTTAATAGTTTTTACGATTTTTACGATTTTCGTTAAACCGCTCTCGAGCGATTTCCGCGCTTCAAACGGTTTTTGAAACCCTGCGCTCTGCTTGAGGCTTGATCAGCACACCACCAGCTGCGAGATTGTGGCGGGATTGGTTGCTCTGTGCAGCAATAGCAATGCTTTCTGGACACTCTAAAGCAATCCATGAAAGGAGTCGTCCGACGTACGGGGCAAGCTAAACCCCATTATAGTCAGAATGGGAAGTGCCAACAACTATTTTGAGATCAGCAGGGATGCTTGCATGCGGCCGGTCACGCCATCCTGTTTTTCTTCAGTGGAAGCTTCAGTGATCCAATCCTAGCCTTGTGCTGCAGTTATATATGTTACTTGAAATGAATTAATAAGCAGCCGTGTTATACTCGTCGACATGAATAATTGTGTACGCACTATTATAATAGGCCCTCCATTTTTTATTTTTGTCATTAAGACAAGAGCATTTTAGTTGTTTTTTAGTTCATTGTTGATGTCTGAAACGACACGAATTTGGGAATGGAGGAGCACATAAGCAATCCCTGTCTTGTGACACGGTTACGTTACTGGAAATAAATAAGCTAGCAATCGCGTTATAGATACTACTCGTCAACATGAATAATTGTGTACTACACACTACCAGAGTACTGACTCCAGGGAATAATATGCACATGTCAAGACTAGAAAAAAAAAATCACTTTGCATAGTTGCATTGTAGACGGGATAAAAAGTTTTTTTTAAAAAAAAATCATTTTTTGAGAATCAGACATCAAACTATTATGCTTACTGTGATATAGTTAATATTTTTTGTCGTGAGATTTCGGTATCTTTAACCGTGCTTTATGACTTCCATGAACACTAGAGATATGGACTGTATTTCGCTAAAATGGAGAGAAGAAAATCTGAACATATGAAGCCAGCTCCATAGCATCGAAGAAAAATGATGTTGACGTATAACAGTGAGTATACATGAGCGAAGCTATGGCAATGCTCCTATAAATACCTCGTACCGCAGCCCCTTCTCTCCAGTCTCCACATCAACAAACACGAGGTAAGGTACTGCTGGACTACCAAGCAGAGTTTCAGAAGAGCGGCACGAGCCTGGCAGCTCACTCCTCGATCGAGGGCTCGACTCCTGCTCCCTGCAATGGCCGCCCGATCAGCCTCCATCGCCGGCTTCGTGCTCCTGCTGCTGCTCGTTCCTGTGTCGTCTTCTTCCGCCAGCCACGTGAAGTTAGATCTTCATGGCACTGTTCATATTGGAGGGTACGTGATGACCACTCTCTCCCATGTCCATGACCCCTTCCCGATCCAGCTGGAATAGTAGCTTGCTGCGTTTCTGAGTTTGCATCGAAGCATTGCCTTTGATTTTGCCAAACGTTAACGCAGATGGTGATATCAATGAACAGTTTTCTGACAAATGATGCAGTTTTATGAACAGTTTTCGTGCATGTTCCCTTACGATCTCTTTATTGGATTCTTCAGCAGTGTTATTATACTCTTAATTACGTTTTTTCCTTCTCTGTAATACTTTTCCAGGCCCGCTAAGGTTGACTATATATGCATTCGATTCATGTTGAAACCTGTCTTCTGTCCTTTTCCTAAAAAAAATGTTACTTGACCAAATTTTTACTGTGTCTTTCTGCAGCGAAATATATGCTACAATGAAATTTGGGATGCCCCCGAGAGAGTACAACCTCCACATGGACACTGGTAGCGTCATCACCTGGCTACAGTGCGTTGTACCTCAGCCTTCTTACTGCAAGCCACAATGTATAACGGTACATATATGAGCATGCTAAATTATTAGAGAACATAATTGGCCACTTTTTCACAATTGTTTGTTTATTCCAAGTAACTTTTCTTTCTGAACAACTGAGCTCTGAAGGACCTAATATATGTTAGTCTCTAGCTAGCTATGCACTAAAATTTACCTATAATTTCCGCCCTTGAGAACACATAATAAAAGTTTACTGTTACCAACTGTTTGTTTGTTTATAGTCGTGGAAACAATACGGAACATACAATCTTTAGTGATCTTCACTGTTCGATCAAGGTTTGGCAAATGATATATTTAACTTGTCTTGGTGATGATTGCCACAGTGGCCGCAGTCCCACCCATTTTACAATCTAATACCAGAAAAGATGGTGAAAAGCACGGACCCAATATGTGTTGACCTTGTTGGACACCCCAAAGTTCCTATATGCCCCTACCAAATACAATATGGAGCTGGTGAAACATCACAAGGTTATCTCGTCTGGGACGAGCTCGCCCTCAGGAGCAATGCACGCCACACCGTCGCCTTCGGGTACGTACGCCCCCAACACTAAAATCTAGTACCGCATTTTTTCTATTCAGACCCAAGGGTAGGAATTGAAGCTTAGAAATTCAGAGCCCATTAGATTTGATATATTCTTCTACCGTTTTCTTAGGTGTGGATACAACCAGCAAGGCGTGTCTGAGGGATCGTCCTCGGTTGATGGCGTGCTTGCGCTTGGAAGGGGGCGCAGCTCCGTGTCCCTGATCTCTCAGCTCCAGCAACAAGGGGTCATCACAAAGAATGTGTTCAGCCACTGTTTCAGACCTGAGAGAGACGGGGGCTTTCTCTTCATTGGGGAAAACGTGCACTCTTCACTCGGCATTACCTGGGTCTACATAGATCGGAATGCGTAAGCACTATACTTGCTCCTCGTGCTCATGACAGTTTGATTTTGAGTTCAAGGCCCCATTTGGATTGTAGGGATTGTAGGAATTTCACAGGATACATTCCCTCAAACGGAGCCCAAAATATTTTATATTTTATAGTGAACTCTATAAGATTTCAGCTCAACATGCAAGTGGGACGGGTATTTTTACAAACTCGCATTCTCGCCCTGCAAAATATACGTTAGTGACTCTTGCAAATCAATGCCATTCTCTTCACGGTTTAACAATGATTCATCTACTAAACTCACTGGACAAAATAGTACATCCGCAACAACCCGCAAAAGCCCGCAATAATATTATATTTTTTCTACTTTTACTAATTTGCATAAAGAAACTCACTATTATTTAAAATATTCTCCATCAAATTTTAGTGAATTTTATTAAAATTTTGTAGTGTAAACGTGAGGTTTTAGTTTTAGGGTCCAACTTTAAATTCATGCATATGAATAAAATAAGTTAAAAGCATGACTTTAAAATCATTAATATTTAAAATTAGATGTATAAGTAATAATAAGTAGTAAATTGTGAGTTGAGTGGGTAAATTATTAGATTCTCGCAATGCTGCATGTTTTCTTTGTATTGAATGATGCAGCATGAAATAAACTCGTATATTTAATTCGTGACTAACAATGCGGCTCGCGGATGTAACGATACTCGCCCCACCTGCAACATGAATTCTAGCCTTAACCTCTTTTCCTCTCAGTAATTTGTTGCACTCATCGTTGTTCCATTTCTAGGGAAAACGGTCACTACAGGCTGGTGAACGCCCAAGCAGCGCTGCGCCTTCAAGGGATTGAAATATATAATCATCAGATGACAGTGGTGTTCGACAGTGGTACCACCCATACCTATTTTCAGAGGGAGCCATATGAAGCGACTGTAAATGCGGTATCGTTCAAGAACCATGCCATCTGCAGTATTCCCATTCATATTTTGAATATGAGACGCCATCCAAGAGAAACCTGCCTTCATATGTTTAGATCTTGCAGGTGAAACGCTCTCTAATTTCCTCGTCACTTCGAAAGGTGCATGATCCACAAGGGAGGCTATGCTGGAAAGGGCCACGCGCATTCAGATCCGTGTATGATGTGAAGAATGTGTTCAAAACATTGTCCCTGGAGTTTACGCAACAAAGCAAAACCTTGGAGATTCCTCCAGAAAACTATCTTATCATTGTAAGCACTCAGCAGATTACAAACCAGTGACAACGAAACATACAAGAAAACAACATTGACCAATACTATTATGTATTTAATCTCTGCGTTTGTTTATGGCAGGTAAATGGGCATGTATGCCTCGCCATATTTCCTACACCTGACAATCAGCTGCCAAACATAATTGGAGGTATGCAGTTTAGAGACACATTGATATTGTCAGGTCTTTACAAATCGGAGTCATGCACCATCTTTGTAATCGTCCATCTGTATTCTTTTTCCTTTTTCAGCTGTTACCATGCAGGATCGAATTATGATATATGACAACCAGGAACATCAAATTGGATGGGCCCATGGTTCATGTGAGACGATCGAGTCTGAATCTGAGATCACTTCGCGTCTCTGATTACCCAATCGAATGCATCAAGACACTGAGAAGTAAACTACGGGGGAAGATATGAGGAGCATCTAATGAAGTAGAATAACATAAGAGGATAAATGTATGCTATCTCTTCTGTCCTCAGAAAGAAAAAAAAAATGTATGCTGGCTTCTCATGAGTAAGTAGTATGATGACTAAAATAGTACTAGTGAACTTTCTTGACATATGAAAGCTGCAGATTATGATATGCAAATGTAAGAAATATATGTGCATCATACATTTATTTTTTTCACATCCCTTTTATTCAGATTATCTTAGTTGGTGATACAAAAACACATCTGCCAGTCTACCAATGAGAATAAAGTCATGCAACCAGTGGTAAGGAGAAAGAAAAGGATGATACCAATGGGGCAACTGTCGCTGAATCATTTAATTCTTGCATGTCGCCAACCACCATGTACTCCGCCCAAGCCACATCCCTCTGCAATCCATGCCGTCACAAATTGAGGAGACACCACCTTCCGGCTGTGCACAGGTGAGGATCGCGGCGTCTGCCGTAGATGCGGAATCCGAAGCCATAGCTGAAGCTCGCCCCTATACGACCCCGACCCATCGCAGCACGGTTTCGTACGTTGGGTAGAAGGCGACACTTGAGTTCTAGACTTCTACAGACAGTGCATTTAGATGTTGTATAGCGGAACAGATTGAGGATCACGGTGCTAGTGCTCTGTCAACGGGATCCACCGACTGATTCACTAAGTCGATCGGATAAGAAGAACAGAGTGAAAGGACATGGATCTAGAAAATTCCCTAGGATTATTTAGGGATAATAGTCAATATAGTTCCTCAACTATGACAAAAATCTGAATTTCACTCTTCAACTTTTAAAATATCCAATTTAGTCACTGAACTTCTTCCCATACTTAGAGATAATAGTCAACATAATCTCTCAAACTATGGCAAAAATCTCAATTTCATTCCTCAACTTTCAAAATGTCCAATTTAATCTCTAAACTTCGATTAGAGGTTCATTTCCATCATGACAATGTGGCTGCACGCCACCTTAGTAGTAGGCACCTCATATCTTCTTAAATATCAAATTTGATATTTAAATTTTAAATTGGTTTTTCCCTTAAACCGATCTATTTAAACCATCAAATTTCCTAGAATTAATGTAACTAAACAAAATAATGTAAGGATATTTTAAAATGGCCGCGTAAGTCCTTGAGGAGCACCGTGCCTGCAGGTAGGAGTAGACACAATTGCGTCCAGGTTCATGATGGGGAGTTAACGGGATCCGTTGCGGGTGGCCAGGCCATGAGCCGACGTGATGGTCCGAATCAAGACAGTCAGACAGACGTTCAAAAACTATTCTCAACTTGCTGCAATGAAAGTTCCGTTTAACGAAGAAGTGCACCGTTTAGGCGTTTACTTTCCTTTCCTTTTCCCTCTCGGCAAGTCTGGCCGGGGATTCATGGTTTACTACTCCTATACCAGAGCCACTTTCACAAATCAGCATAGAGTACGGAGAAAGGTCGCCAGTTTGTAACTGGCTTCTGGGCAAATCATGGCCGTCGTTGTTGTGGGGCGCTTTGGGCTGCCCTTTCACCTGCTGCCTCTGGAGCTGCAGCTGTCCGGTACATAAGCTATACTCCATCTGATCCGAACTCACCCGTGGTGGTTCTTTAGCACGGCGCGGTCAACCACACCAAAAAAGGAAAGAAAGAAATTCACCCCAAAAAAAGGAATTGACCCATAAAAAATCGATGGCTCGTCTAGCCTCGTCTAGCCATGACCGACAGGTGGCCAAAGTACGTCGGCGACGTGACGCCGTCCTCCATTGCTTCGGGCGGCGCCGGGTGTCTGTGAAAGCTGCTGTACGGTGGGCTGCCCCGAAGCTA